>CM060475.1:9032408-9047408 GCA_030544235.1 Lepturacanthus savala
TTCTATGTAGATTACAAATTAATCTTTTTTTTCGGTAACACCATTTGACTTTTCGTGTTAAAAAAACACACAAAATCATGATTTTTGTTTTTAAAAATGACGCAAATGTTTTTTAAATGACAAGAAACCAACATGAACACAAAATATACGTCTATAGAGACCTGATGAATGATGGATAAAACTGTATTTTAATACGTTTTTGAGTTTTTTCATCTTGCCAAACGTTATTAGTCACTGTACAACCTCAGAAATAAATACAGAGACTTAGAAAGTTTATCTAAATCTTGTATTTGTGTATTAAATCAAGTTGTTTTCACAGATCCTCTAATTTTAAAGTGTATATTTGACAGATTGCGACATAAATCAGAATTAGCTGGATCAAACCTTTTTTACGTGTACGCTCCTGTTTTTTTTTAAATAAGCTTGAGAAGAGATGATTTTCGGTTCTTAAAACAACAAATATATCTCGTTAGAGATGTCAAAATAATACAAACTTTAAAAAAGGAGCTTTTTGCTGATGCAGACGTTCATATACGTGTGCACGTGTGTGAGTGAGGAGCCCAGAGCAGCAGTGTCAAAGCAGGGATTAGATTGGTTTATATTGCCCAGGGCAGCACATTTGCAATTCAGCAGACGTCCCCGTTTGCTTCCATGAATCGCTGATTATGTGATTTTAACTGTTCTGCATCCAGGAGAATAACCTCCAGCTCCTTCCAACTGAGCCTTTACGTTTATTTTATACTTAAAATAAAGAATCTAAGCGTTACAGCTTCCTGTCATGTGACGTCATCGACTTCCTCCTGAGAACATGGAGAAGATAAACCCCTAACAAAAAGAGTCATTTTATTTAGATTATTATGATTATTTTTGAACCCTGACATGTTTATATCCATTTAAAATATGAATAATAATAATAATTTTGTCCATGGGATAAATAGATTTTTTGTTTATGGGTATATTTGTACAAACAGCAACTATAACAGCCATTAAAATGCTGTTTTTTCTGATTCAGTGACTCAACTAATATAATGATATGCATGAAAATGTTTTAAATGGGTTAAAAAGCATCTGAACCAATGTTTCTTGGTTAATCCATGGACTCAGATGATGATGATGATGATAATTTATTCACGCCATGAATCAAAAATCCAAAACGAGGCATTTTGTTGTAGAAAGATTAGGGATATTTAGCGTATTTTGAGTAATTAATTAATGTTTTAATGATAAGATATTCCATTTTTTTGTAAATATTGTACCCAAAATACTTGTATTTTTGTGTAAATTGTTGTAAATGACTTTGTTTTGTGCTAAAATTTAGGTTATAAGTGTCACGTGTGTGATTTTCACAGTACAAAATCTACGTTTTTACTTGGATTTCAAGATGGAAACGTGAGGTTGTACTGAAAAAAAGACAAAATAAACAGAAATATGAAGGTAAGATCAAAAGTAATTAAACACCGCCGGTTATAGCCCTGATTCAAGGGTTTTAAAAACAGCAGATCCTGAATAATCCTGTTTTTTTTTCTTTTTGGAGCTTGAAAAGTCAAACAGGCGAGAGAGAGAGAGCGCGTGGAGAAAAAAGAAAAGCCACCGCAGCAGACACATCACACCAGGCTTGTGGAACCAGACCGCGCAACACAACTGGCTGTTAGTGGTTTATCGAGGGGAAGCCGTCGTCTCAGCCACATGAGTCAGAAGCAGCAGGCAAACAAAGCACCGGGCAGGACCTCAGACGCTGGAAAAGGCAGAAAAAAACACTCTGAGAAGAAATGATTAGCCTCAACAACAAAAAATCAACAGTCTCCATTCATCTCATTGCAATGAACCAAGAAATGATATTAAATTTGCTTTTCCTCCTCAGTCAAAGATTATCTAAAGTTCTGCTGACTTAACTTTCTATTGCATGAAATGTTAGCAAAATGTTTTTATTACTTAAAATTCTCCATTAGGTTGTATACTCTAGGAATTTTACATGTTTGCGTTAAATTCAAGTTCAGTTTTTTTTATTTTGGTGAAAATTTTCCCAAATTCTGAATAAAAGATGATGATGCTCACATGTTAAATGTCCATGAGCAAAAGGGATATCCTCATAAATTGCATGCCCTTCAAAATAAAAGCCCCCTTTTCACACCTAACTGTAAAAACATAGATTTTATATCACAGCTTTTTAGAATAAATGAAGATAAAGTAATTACTATGCAACAGAGGGTTAATGACTATTATAATTAAGTTTTTGAGTTGGTAACTGGTAATTGTTAAATCAACTGACTTTTAAAATAGTTTAATTTGTTTTCTAGTTAATTATAATAACTATGCACACAACTTTTTAAGTAACAGTCATTTTAAAGAATAAAACTGCTTATTTTTCCAGAAAGACAGTTCAACCACTACTTTTGTGCAATTAACTGTTTTTTTACTTTAAAACCACATGATTATGAGCTAATTTTTAATTATTATCTCAATGAATTATCTTTTATTCACCATGAAACGTTGCTGCAGCGTCTCACTCAGTTTTTTGGGGGAATTTAAAATGGAAAAAGTCAATGTTGACAAAAAAAACTTATCAAAAAAAGTTATCAAGCTAAATTTACTAAGTTATAACAACTTCAATTGTGTTTTAAATTATTAATTTAAAAAAAATAAAAGTTGGATTATATATTTAAAATTCTTATTTTCTTATTCAGTTACAACATTTGTCATTTTGTGTATCTCTTTTTTTTGTAAATTAAATATTAATTAACATTTTACATATATTATAATGTGTGTATTTACATTAAAAAAAGAAGATAAATGGGTTAATTTTATAAATAAAACTGAATTTAATGCCCATGAAACAAGGTCTCAGTGTTATATACTTTGATGTTTTAAAAAATTAAAACCTTTTTAAGAGAATTAACTAGAATTAACTTTATATTCTAGGTGGATTATATATTTATCTTTTTTTTCTGTAACAGCATTTGAATTTTTGTGTTGACAAATCTCACAAAATCATGATTTTTGTTTAAAAAAAGTATACAAATGTCTTTTAAATGACAAGAAACCAACATGAACACAAAATATACGTCTATAGAGACCTGATGAATGATGAATAAAACTGTATTTTAATAAGTTTTAGTCACTATTAGTTGCTGTACAACCTCTGAAATAAATATAGCAACTTAGAAAGTTCATCTAAATCAATTAATTCCATGTTTAAGCTTCAATTTGTGTCTTAAATCAAGTTGTTTTAACAGATCCTCTAATTTTAAAGTGTATATTTGACAGCGACTGTACGACATAAATCAGAATTAGCTGGATTAAACCCTTTTTTTACTTGTACGCTCGTTTTTTTTTTTTTTAAATGAGAAAAATCTTTCCAGGATACCATGAAACTGGAGTGTTTAAGAGCAAAAAGGAGCCATAAAGGGTTCTTGTTAAAAAAAGAGTCTTCTTACAGTCGAGCCAGTTCGTCTAAAACTTTCCATCAAAGCCTCGCTGAGCTGCATGGAGTAATTACCTCCTTCTCAGCAGCAGCAGCTCCCAGGCCTTATTACCGATACTCTGTGTGTGTGTGTGTGTGTGTGTGTGTGTGTGTGTGTGTGTGTGTGTGTGTGTGTGTGTGTGTGTGTGTGTGTGTGTGTGTGTGAGTGTGTGTTCCTATAAAAGCAGCAGCACCCCCTGAGTGTCCTGCTTTTTTCAGACATACCCAGCTTGCTTGGGAACGATAAACCCCAGAAAACGTTGTTGTCGGCGGGTCCCGGTCTCGAGGAGGGGAACGGCCCACCCAACACGCCGCATCCACAGCATCTGGGTAAAAGTAGACAAAAAAAAGTGGCGACAAGACAAGAAAAACCTCCAGCAGCACTTGACAATCCTGTTAAACCAACCCTGACCCTGCAATATAAAGTTTTACAGCTGCAAAAGTATCTCTGACAGTAAATCTGACAAGAACTTGACTGATGTTTGGTGGAAGATGTGCTTGAAATAAAGGAAAAGTCTAAAATACACCTGTATGTTCAGCCTGATATGCTGAAATAATTAAAGATCATCAGTTTACTCTTAAAGAAAACTGAAGAAACTGGAGAATTATCAGATTTGAGAAGCTGGAATCAGAGAATTTGGACATTTTCTTCTTAAAAATGACTCAAATCAATTAATCAACTATCAAAATAATAATAGATGGCAACTAATTGATTAGTTGCATCTAATATGGAGCATTTTTTACATAAGTTCATCTCAAGTTTTGAGACGTTTCAACATTTTCTTCTTTAAAATGACTCAAGTCGATCAATCGATTTATCAAAAATAGAGTCGTTTTAATGATTATTTGATTCATAAAATGGTTTAAATGTGGATCAGTGTTTCCCAAAAGTGGGAAATTAAACCTACAACTTCATTTTTTATCCAAAGATCATCAGTTTATTATAATAGAGACTAAAGAAAACAGAAATAATCAGAGAAGAGAAGCTGGAACCAGAGAATTTAGACATTTACTATTGAAAAAATGACTCAAATCCACTAATTGATCATCAAAATAGTTATTCATTAATGTGATAGTTGGAAACTAATCAATTTACTGATTCATCATTGCAGTTCTGTCCTCATTAATGCATGAATTTTGCATTTTTTAATCATAGAAGACTAAAGAAACCAGGAAATAATCAGAGAAGAGAAGCTGGAACCAGAGAATTTAGACATTTACTACTGAATAAATGATTCTAATCCATTAATTGATTATCAATATAGTTGGTGATTAATGTGATAGTTGGAAACTAGTTGATTAATCTACTTGATTTTAGTCAAATATGAGATTAAAAAGTGAAGAAATATGAGACAAAATGTGAATATTATAATAAAAAGTCAAATTATTTAATCTTCTTTCAATAAAACAACTTTAAATTGACTAAAATCAAGAAAAAACTATAATAAAAGAACAGATTTAACCTGAATTCAATTCAGATTCAACCTAAAATGTCTGTTTTTGTCCAAAGATCATCAGTTTATTATTATAGAGACTAAAGAAACCAGGAAATAATCAGAGAAGAGAAGCTGGAACCAGAGAATTTAGACATTTTCTTATTAAAATGACTCAAATTAATGGATTATCAAAATAGTTGCTGATTAATGTGATAGTTGACCACTAATATAAAGTATAATAATCTATCAAATCTTAATCAATAACTATAGATGTCTAATTAATGCAGTAGAAGTTTAAAGTAGAAAAATAAACGTAAAACTGAATTTCACCACTGTTTCTGAATCAATTCATACTTCAGACTTTATCTGTGAACCGACTCTCATGAGAAACCTCTTAAAGATCATAAAAACAGCAGAAAGAAACGAAATAACTTCCCTTCAGCTGATGATTGATGCTCACATGTTTTTTCTGACGTTTTAAGCGAGCTCCTGATCTCCGCTGGACCTATATGACCTTTATTTCCTGTTAAATCCACCTTCCGGCACTTTGCTCTCATTAATCTTTGACGTGATCGGTCAATTTTCTTATTTGCCTAAGGAGCCGCTAAGCCGAGAAGAATTTCCAAAAGTCTGAGGTTCCAGTGGAGACTCTGAGTGTCTCATGGTGGCTGCTTCGCTGCTTCACAGGCAGGAAAAACAGCGACTACTCCCCATGTTTTAGTATAAAAATATATAATATAATTTAATTACATGGGAAAATATCATCCCTCCAAATATACTGCCACCAACTGCAGTAAAAAACCCGATTAATATTCCCCCACAATTAATTCGACAATATTAGCAGCTCCTCCGAGAATAGAAGAAAAAAAACCTGCGGAAAAAAGATTGATGAAATAGAGCGTCGGCAAACAGCGTCGTAACTAATGTCATCGAAGTTTCCAGCCTGAGAAGTTCAACGGCTTCTTCTTCCAGCAGAGTTTATAAATCTCTCACTCACAGCAGATTTAAAACGTCTAAATAACGTACACCCCGATGTTTCCACATCTCACCACATCATGAGATGATGTATTTTTCCAGGGAAGGCTTGAAAAAGCGCCGGGGCCCGGGCCAGCCTGTAAAACTTATTTGGGCGTGAAAGACGTAAAAAAAAAAAAAGCCCGAACCAGAAAACCTGAAGTAGACAAACCGTGTTCAAGTGTTCGTGAAATATCTGTCGCCAGGGAAATAGATACAGCAGAGGAGAGGCCGGGGTTTACTGCAACCTAATGAAGATCCCGGGGGTCAAAGGTCAGGCCCGGAAGTGACACGGATGGTGTTTATTTGCCAGGCTCCTGCAGTGAATCAAAATCAGAGACAACAAAGTCATTATAACATCAGGAAATAACTTTAAATGTGACTCAAATTACTTCTAATGACATTTTATTTGAGTATGTGAACTCTGAGTGTAATATTTCCTTTATTCTTTTCATCTTAAACGATTCTAAAATTATAGAAATTTGCTGTTATTGCCTGTCTAAACGGGTCAGTGGACAAAAAATGTGGTAAAACTTGGTACCAGGTCATTTAACTCTGTTAAAAAA
The DNA here is from genome assembly GCA_030544235.1 of Lepturacanthus savala. Lineage (NCBI taxonomy): Eukaryota > Metazoa > Chordata > Actinopteri > Scombriformes > Trichiuridae > Lepturacanthus > Lepturacanthus savala. Next base: position 9,038,885 of record CM060475.1, read on the forward strand.
GTTAGAAAAGATACTGGATTTATATTCTAGATGGATTATATATTTAAATTCCATCATTTATCAATTAAATAAGGGTCCCACACTTATAGAAATGGGAGATTTTAATACATTTTTTGATTATAAGAAGGTCTAAGTGTTATATACTTTAAATTCTATAAAGTTACCAGTTAGTTTAACTCTCTTAAAAAGGTTTTAAACAATTAAAAACACATGCTATCGATTAGTTTTATATTCTAGGTGGATTATATATTTAAAATTTATCATTCTTTGATGTTTCCTGTTAAAAAAAATCACACAAAATCATGATTTTTGCAAAAGAAACTATTCAAATGGACTTTTAAATAACAATGAACACACAATGTGTATTTATAGAACTGATGAATGATTCTTAAAACTGTATTTTAAAAAGTTTTTGACTTTCTCACCTTAACAAACATTATTTGTCAATGAACCGAACACAGAAAATCGTTGATTATGTGGTTCTGAAAAGGAAAAAGCACAAAGATATTTCACAAAACAGCAGGACAATTTATATATATTTGCAAAATGTTTTGTGAAATGTTGTAATGTTTTATATTTGGTTCCGTACTCGGTGTCAGCAACAATTAAAACAAACAGTCTGAGATGCTTTTAACATCTTTTGTTTGTTTGTTTCCTTTAATCCATTCAAACGAATTGTTTTTAGTGTTTTCATCCGAAAGCAGATGTCATAATTCATTCGTTCTAAGCTGCTGTTACAGCAGCTGATGTCTAAAAATGAGTCATTAGGACGAGACTAGAAATGTGACTGAAAGCTTATTAAACAGCAGCCTGCTTTATTTACGGCTGAGGCAAACATCTGTCGTTCATCGAGGTAGTTTTTATATCACTGCAGCATCCAGGACACAGTTATTCATATTATTCCTGAGCAGAAACACTTCAGTGATTTATCTGCTCTTATTTATGCTTCATTCAGTGGCCTCGGTTTAAGTTCAATCATCTCCTCAGTGTGGCTATTTTTAGTTAAAAACTCCACGTTCCTCGCGTCACCTTTGCTTCTGTAATAACAGACGTGTAAATTACGGCCCTGTGACACCTGTCAGCGGTAAAGTGGAGCGACGAGCGGTGATTCATACGTGTCTGAAGTCTCAATTTACTACGAGGACCAGAGATAGGAGAGAGAAGGCCGCTGGGTGTTAATCAAACGATCCGAGACAAGGCAGCGACAGAATTACAGGCGAAACAATGAGGAACACGCCACCGTGGTATTTTAAGAGTTAGTAACAGGACGAGGGAAATGTGCACATGCAAGGACTTTTGCTTCCTGGGACACGTCTGAACAAAAAAACCCAGAGGTACAAAAATAGAAAGAAAAAAAATGATGTGAATTATTCTGTGTTAGACAGAACATAATAAAGAAAAAAGATGAATAAAGAAGCAAATAAATGATTAAACAAACACGTCACGCTGAATATTTGAAGCAGGATTTGTCTTTTTATATCTTGGATGTTTGTTTCAAATTTAAAACTAATTGGACTCATCCTATAGTGTCATTAATGTGCATTTATCTGTAATATATAATGATAATCATCAGTTCAGTCTCCTGTTAATATATCTAGATAAACTGTTGAGATTATTGTTATCAAATCTGATTTTAGACAAGAAAAACTAAATTAAATTTATCTTGAACAACCTGTCATGGAGTAAATGTTCAAACTCTTTACTTACAGTAGGCTAAAAGTACAAATACTACATTACAAGTAAAAATCCTGCATGAAACATCCTAATTAAGTAAAAGTACATGAGTATTGTGAGCTTGGTGTAGTTAAAGTTTTGCAGTAAAAGTACTGGTTTTGGTTCTCAGGCTTATAAATGGATTATTAATCTGAATAATCAGTGTTCAGCAGCATTTTACTGTTAATGCTGAAGGTTAAACTAGTTTCAACTGGTTTATTTATAGTTAATTTAGTCCAGCGGTTCCCTACCTTGGGTTCGGGTCCCTCTGAAGGGCCAGCAGATAAACCTGAGGGGTCCTGGAGATGATTTTTGGGGGAAAATCACAAATTAATGGAGCTGTTAACAATCACAGACATTAGAAATGTTGGTAAGACGTCAAGAACATGTTAATGGTTATAAACCACTGGTTCTAACCATGTGGGGTGAAGTATACTGTACAATTAAATGAAAATATGCAGTATAAGTACCTCAAGATTGTACTAAAGTACAGTATTTGAATGCCAAATGCCCAAATACTGTGGTGTAACCCTAAAAACTTGGTACAGCATAGTTTAATTCTCTTAAAAAGTTTTTAAAAAATTAAAAACACATGTTATCAACAAGTTTTATGTTGTAGGTGGATTGAATATTTAAAATTTATCATTCATTTTCAGTTACACCATTTGATATTTGGTGCAAAAAAATAGATTTTTGTAAAACAAAATGATACGAATGGACTTTTAAATAATAAACTAACATGAACAGAAATATATCTATATTCTTTGACATTTTGTGTAAAAAAAATCACTCAAAATCCTAATTTTTGTCCAAAAAAATGGTACAAATGGACTTTTAAATAGCAAGAAATTAACATGAACACAAAATGTACATTTTAGAGACCTGATGAATGCTTCTTAAAACTGTATTTTAAAAAAAAAAAATACATTTTCATCTTGCCAAACATTATTTTTCACTAACTAATTAGCATAATTATGCTAAAAGTCGTTTAGTCGTTTTTTCCTAACGTATTTGAAAAACGTTAGCTCGAAAAACGCCCTGTAAATAAACATGTAATGCTGTTAATATTATAATTATTATAAATGACAGTAGTTTTAAGAAGAATTAAGACTAAGTTCATTTTAAATTTAGTTTTATAGCAGCTTCATAATTCACCTCGTAGCTTCTGTCTTGATAATGGCGCCATCTTGTGGTCAAAAAGGCGCGAAACCGTTTGTGTCGTCATCAGCGTGCGCCTGTCTCTTCCCCCAGTCGCGTGAAACGTGTGAAGACAACATGGGGATTCTATAGCGTTGCGTATGTAAAATACGGTTTAGTGGCGAAATTAAAGGTTTTAATGACATTACGAGTTTGTAATTAGCTAAAACCACATTTAGCTTCATCGGATCCGCTGCTTGTCGCTGGTTTTATTAGTTTGTCACGTGCGAACAGGATGGAAAACACCGACGGAGACTCGATTGAGATCTTTGGAGATGAGGAGATTGTTGAAGTTATCGACCTGAACGACACGGAGCCTGGTCCTGGTGGGTAAAAAGTGTTAAATGCTGTAATTATTTAATCACACAGCCGAAAAATCACTCCAGGTGTTTGCAGGTGTTGTAGAAGCTGTCACGTGATACAATACAAAACAAATAAATCACCTCAGGGGGAAATATCTTGTTTTTAGTGCAATGAGTCCAATATTAAGTAGATTTGTCTTGAATTATCTTATTCCATTGGCAGTTATCTTTACTTATTTCAAGGTTTTCAAAGAATTTGACATTAAAAAAGATTAATTATGAGATTAAAAATAACCTAATATGAGATAATGATATTAAGATGAAGTCATTTAATCTTATTTTAAGAAAACAAGACCACTAATCAAGAAAGAAAACTTAAAACAATCAAAATTATCTGCTATTTGACATAAAAACACTAGTGGAAATAGAGATTTCTGTGATCACATGTTAGTTAATAGCCAGATAGACACACGTTAGAATTATTTATAAAAGAATTGTATGTTATTTCTGGGTATTTCTGACGTCTGTTCCTTTTTGATGCGTCTCCACTATTTTCACACATTGACATTAAATGCATTTATTCCAGTTAACATATATATAAATTGTGACTCCATCCTTTCTGCTGAATTCTCTCCAGACATTTTAATCTTTTCTCCGTCACCAACAGATGATTTGGCCGATGAACTAGAAGAAGTGGACTTCGAGGAACCCGGTGATGCTGATGAGGACGAAGGCTGGGAGACGGAGGACGAGATGGACGTGGAGCAGGACGACAGCGAGCTCAGCTTCTCCAAACACACCGGTACGAGTGGCGGGGGTTTCTGCTCGGATCATTGGGCTCAGAAGAGCTTCCAAAACCTCTACCTGTTGTAATTCAGCTGAATTTAGCACCGGTTTGACTCGTGATTTGTAGTTGAACACTCAATAAATTGCAGTAAAATCCCTCGCATAGAAATGAAAAAAGGACAGCTAATGACATGTTAAGTTTCTGGAAAAACAAGTACTGAGAATACAAATTTAAGTCAGCAATCAAATAAATGTGCATTGGCTCATTTCTTGTAGTGCAGATGTCACTAAATGATAATAAACACTCCTTTTATGTCAAATGACATTATATTCCGATTTTACATTAGATTGTTGTGCTTTCTATCATCTTATGGCCTTTTAAATGTTGGATCCTGTTGCTGTGGATTTATTTCTGTGAACTGTGCCACCTCTAACGTTAATTCCTGCAGGTTTCATCGTGTTGAACTTTTTATTTTTTGTGTTTTTCTGTCCAGGTTCTGTGTTTTGTGTGAGTTTGGATCCAGCCACAAACAGCCTGGCGGTGACGGGAGGAGAGGACGATAAGGCGTACGTGTGGAGGGTCAGTGATGGAGAACTGCTGTTTGAATGCACAGGTCGGTGTAATTTACCTGTTTAAAGGCACATTATACTTTAAAATAATAATAATAAATGCTGCTTTATTTGTCTTTTCTATTGATATGACAGTCGACAACTTACACAAAAGGGTTCAAGCAAAAAGAATTTAATTTTCTCCCAGAAAGAGTGGTTTTATTCAGATTATTCTGATTTAACCCTGACATGTTTATATCTATTTAATCATTCTAGAATAATCCCACAAAATAAAGTGCTGCACATGGAATAAATGGGTTTTTATTTATGTGAATATTTGTGCAAACAGCAACAACAATAGTCATTAAAATGACATTTTCTGCAAAGAAAGGTTTAAAGAGAGCTGAGTGAAAATGAACCTGCTCTGGTTTTAAGGTCATTTCTTTATTTATTTATTATTATTTTATTAGTGGTTTTAATGCAGCTGATTTATCGTTGTCTAGATAATAAAACATTATTTATAAAATAAAATACTCACAATAAGTTAAATATACTGTTATTTATGAGTGGTTTTGCAATTTAGTCTGAATTTTAATTAATTAAAAGTTTCCTTTGATTTTACTGATAATGAATGAGAAGAATCACCTTTTATATTAGTTTAATATTTATTACCACAAAAATGTATAAAATCCACTGAGTCTCTAATTTATTGTGAGTAGTTTGATTTGATTTAACTCTGAAACTAACAACTATTTTATTAGTTATTGATCTATTAATATCAATTAATTAATTAGTAGTTTTGGTTCATTTTTTGTCCAAAGATCATCAGTTTATTATTATAGAGACTAAAGAAACCAGGAAATAATCAGAGAAGAGAAGCTGGAACCAGAGAATTTAGATGTTTTCTACTGAATAAATGACTCTAATCTATTAATCAATTCATGTAATAATTGGTAACTAATCAATGAATTGATTGAGGCAGACTGTATTGTTGCTAAAGGTGATTTAGGACCATAAACAGCTATTTACTATGAATAAACCATGAAAATTTAAATATTAAACTGGGAAAACAGTCAAAATAGGGGCCCTTCAAAATAAAAGCATGCTCAAAATTATCCACAACCCAAAGATCATCAGTTTATTATTATAGAGACTAAAGAAACCAGGAAATAATCAGAGAAGAGAAGCTGGAACCAGAGAATTTGGACATTTTCCTAATAAAAAACAACTCAAACTCCATAAACTTTGCTTACATTCTTGTCTCCTTGATTCCAGGCAGCAGCAGCATCACAAACACAAACACAGCAGCAAGAAAAACGTCTTTTTTCTTCTTATTTTATTATATTTCTGCGTCTCCAGGCCACAAAGACTCGGTCACGTGCGCCGGCTTCAGCCACGACTCGTCTCTGGTGGCGTCGGGCGACATGAGCGGCCTCATCCGAGTCTGGAAGGTGGAAACTAAAGAGGAGATCTGGTCCTTCGAAGTGGGAGACCTGGAGGTACAGGTCTACAGATGTGGGTTATCGTATCACTGTTTACGCCGCCGGCATCTGGAAGCACTCGTGTGAAGTCTTTTTATTGGAGCTGCAGGAATTTATGAGGATATAAGAGCAGCTGAGAATCTGTGGGAGGGAAACGAGGAATCTCACTTTATTCCTCTTCTCTTCAGCTCGCTGCCGTTTAGCAAGGCACTAAACCTGCAGCCACATCATGGGTGTATTATAGAACTGGATACCAGGCTGAAAAAGCTCCTGAGTCATAAAATCAATAGAATAGAATAGTCCTTTAATGTCATTGAACACAGCATCTATTAAAACAGGTGATGCTCAGTCAAGTTTAAAACCTTCTAATCCAGTGATTGTCTGCCCTCTGGTGGACGGTGGAGGTATTGCAGGTGGGCGGAGAAATCCTTCTCTAAAAATCTAAATATCACAGATGTGACAGGGAAATAAAAGCAAAAACAGTCTGGTACAAAACATAAAAACAAAACGCATAAATAACACATATTCCAGACTGAATGTACCAGTTTCCCCTTATTTAACACATATTCTGGCCTCTTTGTACCCGACTTTTTTCTTCTTTCGCCTGTTTTATACCTTATTTTCTTGTACTGGACTTTTATTTCTGATCCTAATCCTCCTTCAGACAACCAGGATGTAGCACGTGTGTTTGTGTGTTTGTTGTCTCATTGATTTCAAAGAGGAAATGATTTTATTGCAAATGTTAAAGTGGAAGGGACCACCACGACTGAACTGACCAATCACAGCCCTGGAGGAGCTGAACTGACCAATCACAGCCCCCTACATAGCAGAAGCATAAACTAGGTTAAACTAAGTCCTAAATGTTAGATTTATTACATTAAAATAGTAAAATGGTCTAAAAATGCATTAATTTGCAGAAATTTACTGACAATTATATTACAAATATATTACAAAAGAGCTGCACAATTATAAATAAGCAATAAAAAAGGCACTAAGCTAATAAGATAATATAAATAAAACACAGTGGTCCCATTCACAATCCTGTTATATGTCTATATGAATGAATATATTCATATTTCTGGTGGTCACGCTGGGAATAGAGAGTTTTCCGGAGCTTTTTTGGCTTTAAGGAAGTTTTTTAATGGATAAAAAGTCCCTGACTTAATAATCTAGAATCCAGAGATGAGTAATTAACAGGGTTATAGCTGGAGGTGTCTGATTAAAAGAAATGAAAATGAAAAAAACAGATTTTTTTGGGTCCGAATGGGATTTTTTTGTTGCTGCAGTACCACGAGTGACCACTGGGGGAATCATCCGTATCCAGGTCTATAATCCACCCATGAGTCTTAGTGATTAACGTATAAAAGCAGCGTTTACATAACGTCTGGTCCTGTTTCCTCCTCAGTGGCTGGAGTGGCATCCCTGCGCTCCGGTGCTTTTGGCCGGAGCCGACGACGGGAACGTCTGGATGTGGAAAATCCCGTCCGGAGAATGTAAAACGTTCCAGAGCTCGGCCTGCCAGGCCACCAGCGGCAAGATCCTCCCAGACGGTAAAGATGGGCTGCTACTGCACGTTTATTCAAATGATGTTTGTCAGAAAAAATGAGATAAATAAAGATTTAAAGACCGAAATCAAGAAAGAAACCTTCAAATAAACCAAATTATTTGACAATGGAATAAGATAATTCAAGATATTCCATTATTAAGTCCTGAATTATCTTATTCCATTTGCATTAACACGACTTATTTCAAGGTTTTTAAAGAATTTGATATGAAAAAGATTAATTATGAGATTAATAAATACCTTAATATGAGATAAAGACATTAAGATAAAAGTCATTTAATCCTATTTTAAGAAAAGAAGCATAAACTGAGCAGAATCAAGAAAGAAAACTTCAAATACACTATAAAATAATTCTACTAAATATTAAACTAATTGGACCAAAAACAAGATATTTTCATTTAAGATATCATTTTTATATCACATGTTTGTTTTGCTGTAATTAATAGAGAAAGTTGATTTCCTTGATATTAATTTAACATTATTTTATAGCTCAAAGACATATTATTGTAATATTATACGTTTGATGCAACTCATTCAATCAATCTTTATTTATAAAGCACTTTTCATGCATAGACAAATACAAATGACTTAAAATAAATAAAATAAATGATAAAATACCCTGAATACATAAAACAAAGGGAAAAACAAGCAAATAAAAGGGAAAATAATATAATAAAAAAATAAATAAAATAAAAATATAAATATCTGAGACATATTATCAAAAGAAGAAATATCAATAAATAAATTACAATAAATTTAACAATATAAAATCCACCTAGAATATAATATAATAAGCAGTTGATAAAAAGTGTTTTAATTTAATAATTAACATTATTATTAATTTAATTTAAACATTTAGAGGCAGATTTTAAAGCGGATTTAAATAAAGTTAATTGAAGTCCTCACATCCCATGTCTGTGTGCAGGGAAACG
>CM060475.1:9049908-9279908 GCA_030544235.1 Lepturacanthus savala
GTGTGTGAGAGTGTGAGAGAGTGTGTGTGTGTGTGTGTGTGAGAGAGTGTGTGAGAGAGCGTGTGTGTGTGTTTTCTAGAACTGGAGTGTCTTTTGTTGTTTTTTGTTGTTTATTTTCTTGTACCAGACTATTTTTGGCCTGTTTTTTTTTATTTATTATATTTATTATATTTTGCCTGTCTCTCTCTCTTTTTTGTTGTTTTTTAACCCGTCCTCCTTCATAGAACCAGGATGACCGTGTGTTTCCCTGTTCCATCAGTTGTCAGCTGATGGCCGTCTAACACTGACCACCTCAGTGACCATTCATTCCTCTCTCTGTTCCTCAGGCCGGTATCGTCCACCTGCAGTGGGAGGATTCTTCTTCGGTGGTGTCCACCTGTAGCTTAGATGGAGTTCTGAGGCTGTGGGACGCTCGTTCTGGTCACATGGTGTCAGAGTATAGAGGTCACGCTGCTGAGATCCTGGACTTCAAGATCAACAGGTGAGGATTTATTATTAAACCATATATTCAGAAGGAATTAATTAGAACAAATTAAACTCATTTTTAAGAAGAAAATGCCCTGATAGATGCAGAATACTTGGTTTTATGTCAAATACATGGTTTCACCAGAGAAATATCTATTTATATTCTAATCTTAATTAATGCAGCTTTCTATAAATGAGATAAAATGACAGAAAATGTCCAAATTCTCTGGTTCCAGCTTCTCTTTGCTGATTATTAATAATAAACTGATGATCTTTGGCTTTTATGGATTAATTCACTATCAAAATAGTTGATCCTATGAGGAGAACATCAATTAAAATGTGTTTTTAACGTTTTAAAACCTTTTTAAGACAGTTAAACTGTCTGGTTAAACTATCTTAGGGTTGAACCACATCACACTTGTATTAAATCCACCTGACATCTTGTTTTTCGTAGAATCTCCTCACATTTTGCTCGTGTTTTCCTACAGAGAAGCCTCTGTGGCAGTAACGGCATCAGGAGACAACAAGGCCAAAGTTTTCTGCCTCCAACGACCTGATCGGTAAAAGCAGCAGGAAGAAGAGTTTCAGGAAATCTTCACAGAGACATTTGATGATGTTCAACACGAGGGAGAACCTTTATCCTCCTCAGGATTTTAACATGTAGCGTCACCGTCTTCTCTGCAGCTGCAGTTCCAGCTTCTCGTCTTATTATAAGCAGCTGGAAAAACAACATCTTTCCAGATTATCCTTTTTAAAACAAGCTGCTCCTCATCACTTTACTCCCAGTCCACTCTAAAACAACAAGAGACTAAACAAAAATCACAGAGTGATGCATCACCTCCTGAAATCCATGTTCTTTGCTCAAACGGGTGATTTTTCTTTCATCTAATTTAAAAAGCCTCCATAATTGGAGTGTGTTGTTGGCCTAATTTCTCTCCCTGGTGTGTGTGTGTGTGTGGTCTTCCAGCTCTCAGACAGATAACGTTTATATGTATATACAATATGATAAATACTAATCTCTGTTGTAACCATTAAAACTCATTTTCATTCTGTTATCTGTGATGTAGCAGAGTTTATTCCTGCATCGGGTTCTGGCAGGAGTTCCACGCTGTGAAGGAAACCAGCTTATACTCAAGGGAAAATGTTATTAGTCACAGAGACTTAATGTAATATCTTCTGAATTCAAGTGGCCTGTTTAGTCTGTAGATTCACATCCGCTTCTATATGTGAGTAAAAGGCTGAGTTGAGTCCGTTTGGAGACGACCGGACACTTAAAGAAGTCGATTTTCCCAAAAATACAGCAAAGATATGATTCAAGGTAGAAAAACAGTTGGTGAGGAGCCTAAATCTGAAAGATTTGTCCTGTAGAGGTAGGTGTAGGTGCTTTTATTACTGTCTCCTTAGTGAAATAAGCAGAAATTAAATTGGATTGATCCTAAATAAGAATATTCCGTCTTTCTATAAAGTCCCAAAACCAACATGTGTTGTTTTTAAATGTATTTATATAAAAAAAAGCTATTTTTAAGATTTAATACATAAATGTTCATGGTCTTATTATGAGGGAGGGATAATCCTCCATATTTGATGCTTTTTCTTATTCCATATAAATCCTGATGTCAGAAAAACATAACATAACAACAAACATAAATTGTCAGAGAGAGAAAAATATATATATATTTGGGAGTTTATGTTAATTTTGCCTCCGAATGAAATAGTGAAACGTTCGTTTTTAATATATTTTATAAGCCATCAGCATATAAAGACACTTTATCTGAATCATATCTATGAACTCCTTTTATATAAGTGGGTGGTCTCAGTTTTAGTTAAAAAGTATAAATATAAGCTTTAGTATTAAAGTATGAGTGTCTTAGTATTAATGTACTATAGTATATAATATATAGTATATGTAGTAGTAGTAGTATAAAAGTATAACTACTTTTTATTGAAGTCTTAGTATTAATGTACTTAATCTTAGACTTTTCTTTGTACTTTTCAGTATAAGATAAGTAAAATTCACTATATTATATTTAGTTTTTAATTTCAACTTATTTAATTTTAACTAATTAAAAAATTCCCCTTTTAATCAACTGTTTTTAAATCGTATCTTGATGCTTTTAATATTATAATTTTAATTTATATAAAGCATTTACCTTGTTCTATACAAATAAACTGGCTATGAAGTATTTAAAATACAGTATTTATAAATTAATTTTCAAGTATACTGTCAGTTTTACAATGAAACTATAGTATAGTTTTTTTTATTAAAATGTAAATCTAAGTCTTAATGTACTTGTCTTAGATTTTTCTCTTTTTTTTAGTATAAGCTAAGAAAATATATAAAATATAGTTTATATGAAGTAAATGTCAGTTTTACTATAAAAGTATAGTATAATTATTATTAAATATAAATAAGTGTAAGTCTTAGTATTAATGTACTTAGTTTTAGATTTTCTAAATTACTAGTCTATAGTCTATAAAATACAGTTTAATAAAGGTAAAGTTCATATAAACTGCCTCAGTTTTAGTATTAAACCTGAATAAACAGCTTTTTAGGCGACTGTTGGTTCGATTTGACCATTTCTGGGTTTGTTTCTTAGATTAAACACTGATTAAACAGTGAATATTCTCCTGTGTGGTGACTAATTCTAATGAGAGAGCAGAGTCGCTGCTTCTTTTCTGATAAAAACCAGACTTCAGCTCCACATGGAGCAGAAAGGAAGCAGCGTGTGATTCAGTATCACCTCCTCACCACCTCTCAGTATTTATCACAGCAGAAAAAGCTGCGTTATACGTTCATTTATTAGAAAAGTCTGGATTCTATTGTTGCTCCTACATCTGCTGCTGCCTCCTTTCCGTCCTTCTCTATAAAAAACAACAATAATCCATCAGTCGCTGTCCCGTGGACAAGTGGCTCTTCCTCCCCGCTGCATTCTCCAGCTCCTGGAGTCATTGTGTGAATGTGTAAAAGCTGTTTGTTTGTTCTGGTGAAGTCGGAGGAGGCTGAAGCCGTGTTTGGCCTCAAAGGTCAAAACGTGTGAAGACAAAACCTGCGAGTGACCGGAAGAATCGAACCAAACCAGCGCTGGGCCATTAAATCACAGCTCGTTTATTCCCACGACAACAGGGCTCTAATTAACCGGTGCCAAGGTAAATATGAGGTGATCCCATTAAATACGCGTCTGTTTCAGAAAATAAAGGTGAGGAAAACATTACGGGAGCTCAGCATCAATGATTGATTAGAAAAAAGCCTGGAGTCACTTGGAAATGTCCTTATTTTTCAAAGAAAAGCACAAAGACGAGTTTAAACTAATGATAAATCCACTCTATATGTCATTAATGTGGTAAATGACTATTCTAGCTGCAAATGCTTAGAAATAAATCAAATATGAAATTGAGGAAATGGCTAAATATGGTCCTGTTAAACCTCTATAGCATGAAATATTACTTTGACATGGTGAAAACAAAGGTTTTAAATGTTTTTATGACTTAAAATGACCTAAATAATAGATATATATATATAAAATAACAGTCTCAGGATAGTTTGATGCTATGAAAAACATTAAAATTGACTTAAATTAAAATTAAATGTTTGATTTGGTGAAAATTTTCCAAAACTCTGAATAAAAGTCAACTTTCAGTGATGCTCACATCAGCAATAGGGATATCCTGGTCATGTGACCTCATAAACTGTATGTCCTTTCAAAATAAAAGCCCCATTATATTTTATATCACAGCTTTTTAGATAAGTGCTACTGCAGTGTTGGCATATGGCAACAGAATAAAGTTTTTTCTGTACTTTTTTGGGCAAATATAGTTAAATAAGAGAAAAATATGCGATCTAAAATGATTAAAAAGACATTTTTCATTTCAAATTAAGACAGAAAACTCACTTTTCAGTCTTCTCTCCTCTGTTGATGGAGCAACAGGAACAAAGCTTGAATCTAATCAGATAGAAATGACTTCATGCTCCTTTAATAATCTAATAATCACAATGGCTCCTTTAATTGATCATTTATTCTATTTTCTGTTTGTGTATGAATAGAATCCTGATGATATCACTGATGGATTGTTACTCTTTTTGACTTTTGACTTTTGTTTATGCTAAGTTAATTTCACTATACTATACTTAAGTTTATTTAAGTCAAGTTCAATTATACTATACTATACTAGTCTATAGTATATAAAATATAGGTGAACTGCCTCAGTTTTAGTATTTAATCTGAATAAACTACTTTCTGGGTAATATTTATTTAAATAAGTGGACAATATAACCACAGATGTGATCTAAAATGATTAAAAAGACATTTTTTCTTTCACTTTAAAACAGGAAAGTCTTAAACGTTCCTTGAAAGTGTTCACTTTTATCCTCCTGTGTTTATAAAGCAGCAGGAACAAAGCTTAGATCTAATCACAGAGAAATGACTTCATGCTCCTTTAATTGATCATTTGTTCTATTTTCTCTTCGTGTATTAATAGAATCCTGATGATATCATTGATGGATTGTTGTGTTCCAGGAAGGAGCTGCTGATGCTGCGTCTCCTCTTCAGTAGAGACACAGTTTGAGGTTTGATGCTGGTTCTCTTAGTCTGACTAGTGTCTCCTCTTCAGTAGAGGTAGAGGTCTCTGACTAGTATCTCTTCAGTAGAGGTAGAGGTCTCTGACTAGTGTCTCCTCTTCAGTAGAGGTAGAGGTCTCTGACTAGTATCTCTTCAGTAGAGGTAGAGGTCTCTGACTAGTGTCTCTTCAGTAGAGGTAGAGGTCTCTGACTAGTGTCTCTTCAGTAGAGGTAGAGGTCTCTGACTAGTGTCTCCTCTTCAGTAGAGGTAGAGGTCTCTGATTAGTGTCTCTTCAGTAGAGGTGGAGGTCTCTGACTAGTGTCGCTTCAGTAGAGGTAGAGGTCTCTGACTAGTGTCTCTTCAGTAGAGGTAGAGGTCTCTGACTAGTATCTCTTCAGTAGAGGTAGAGGTCTCTGATTAGTGTCTCTTCAGTAGAGGTAGAGGTCTCTGACTAGTGTCTCTTCAGTAGAGGTAGAGGTCTCTGACTAGTGTCTCCTCTTCAGTAGAGGTGGAGGTCTCTGACTAGTATCTCTTCAGTAGAGGTAGAGGTCTCTGACTAGTGTCTCCTCTTCAGTAGAGGTAGAAGTCTCTGACTAGTGTCTCTTCAGTAGAGGTAGAGGTCTCTGACTAGTGTCTCCTCTTCAGTAGAGGTAGAGGTCTCTGACTAGTGTCTCATCTTCAGTAGAGGTAGAGGTCTCTGACTAGTGTCTCTTCAGTAGAGGTAGAGGTCTCTGACTAGTGTCGCTTCAGTAGAGGTAGAGGTCTCTGACTAGTGTCTCTTCAGTAGAGGTAGAGGTCTCTGACTAGTATCTCTTCAGTAGAGGTGGAGGTCTCTGACTAGTGTCTCCTCTTCAGTAGAGGTAGAGGTCTCTGATTAGTGTCTCTTCAGTAGAGGTGGAGGTCTCTGACTAGTGTCGCTTCAGTAGAGGTAGAGGTCTCTGACTAGTGTCTCTTCAGTAGAGGTAGAGGTCTCTGACTAGTATCTCTTCAGTAGAGGTGGAGGTCTCTGACTAGTGTCGCTTCAGTAGAGGTAGAGGTCTCTGACTAGTGTCTCTTCAGTAGAGGTAGAGGTCTCTGACTAGTGTCTCCTCTTCAGTAGAGGTGGAGGTCTCTGACTAGTATCTCTTCAGTAGAGGTAGAGGTCTCTGACTAGTGTCTCCTCTTCAGTAGAGGTAGAAGTCTCTGACTAGTGTCTCTTCAGTAGAGGTAGAGGTCTCTGACTAGTGTCTCCTCTTCAGTAGAGGTAGAGGTCTCTGACTAGTGTCTCATCTTCAGTAGAGGTAGAGGTCTCTGACTAGTGTCTCTTCAGTAGAGGTAGAGGTCTCTGACTAGTGTCTCTTCAGTAGAGGTAGAGGTCTCTGACTAGTATCTCTTCAGTAGAGGTAGAGGTCTCTGACTAGTGTCTCCTCTTCAGTAGAGGTAGAAGTCTCTGACTAGTGTCTCCTCTTCAGTAGAGGTAGAAGTCTCTGACTAGTGTCTCCTCTTCAGTAGAGGTAGAGGTCTCTGACTAGTGTCTCTTCAGTAGAGGTAGAGGTCTCTGAGTAGTGTCTCCTCTTCAGTAGAGATAGAGGTCTCTGACTAGTGTCTCTTCAGTAGAGGTAGAGGTCTCTGAGTAGTGTCTCCTCTTCAGTAGAGGTAGAGGTCTCTGACTAGTGTCTCTTCAGTAGAGGTAGAGGTCTCTGGCTAGTGTCTCTTCAGTAGAGGTAGAGGTCTCTGACTAGTGTCTCCTCTTCTGTAGAGGTAGAGGTCTCTGACTAGTGTCTCTTCAGTAGAGGTAGAGGTCTCTGACTAGTATCTCTTCAGTAGAGGTAGAGGTCTCTGACTAGTATCTCTTCAGTAGAGGTAGAGGTCTCTGATTAGTGTCTCTTCAGTAGAGGTGGAGGTCTCTGACTAGTGTCGCTTCAGTAGAGGTAGAGGTCTCTGACTAGTGTCTCTTCAGTAGAGGTAGAGGTCTCTGACTAGTATCTCTTCAGTAGAGGTGGAGGTCTCTGACTAGTGTCGCTTCAGTAGAGGTAGAGGTCTCTGACTAGTGTCTCTTCAGTAGAGGTAGAGGTCTCTGACTAGTATCTCTTCAGTAGAGGTAGAGGTCTCTGACTAGTGTCTCTTCAGTAGAGGTAGAGGTCTCTGACTAGTGTCTCCTCTTCAGTAGAGGTAGAAGTCTCTGACTAGTGTCTCTTCAGTAGAGGTAGAGGTCTCTGACTAGTGTCTCCTCTTCAGTAGAGGTAGAGGTCTCTGACTAGTGTCTCATCTTCAGTAGAGGTAGAGGTCTCTGACTAGTGTCTCTTCAGTAGAGGTAGAGGTCTCTGACTAGTGTCTCTTCAGTAGAGGTAGAGGTCTCTGACTAGTATCTCTTCAGTAGAGGTAGAGGTCTCTGACTAGTGTCTCTTCAGTAGAGGTAGAGGTCTCTGACTAGTGTCTCTTCAGTAGAGGTAGAGGTCTCTGACTAGTGTCTCCTCTTCAGTAGAGGTAGAAGTCTCTGACTAGTATCTCTTCAGTAGAGGTAGAGGTCTCTGACTAGTGTCTCCTCTTCAGTAGAGGTAGAAGTCTCTGACTAGTGTCTCCTCTTCAGTAGAGGTAGAGGTCTCTGAGTAGTGTCTCCTCTTCAGTAGAGATAGAGGTCTCTGACTAGTGTCTCTTCAGTAGAGGTAGAGGTCTCTGAGTAGTGTCTCCTCTTCAGTAGAGATAGAGGTCTCTGACTAGTGTCTCCTCTTCAGTAGAGGTAGAGGTCTCTGACTAGTGTCTCTTCAGTAGAGGTAGAGGTCTCTGAGTAGTGTCTCCTCTTCAGTAGAGGTAGAGGTCTCTGGCTAGTGTCTCTTCAGTAGAGGTAGAGGTCTCTGACTAGTGTCTCCTCTTCAGTAGAGGTAGAGGTCTCTGACTAGTGTCTCTTCAGTAGAGGTAGAGATCTCTGACTAGTATCTCCTCTTCAGTAGAGGTAAAGGTCTCTGGCTAGTGTCTCTTCAGTAGAGGTAGAGGTCTCTGACTAGTGTCTCTTCAGTCGAGGTAGAGGTCTCTGACTAGTATCTCTTCAGTAGAGGTAGAGGTCTCTGACTAGTGTCTCTTCAGTAGAGGTAGAGGTCTCTGACTAGTGTCTCCTCTTCAGTAGAGGTAAAGGTCTCTGGCTAGTGTCTCTTCAGTAGAGGTAGAGGTCTCTGACTAGTGTCTCTTCAGTAGAGGTAGAGGTCTCTGACTAGTGTCTCCTCTTCAGTAGAGGTAAAGGTCTCTGGCTAGTGTCTCTTCAGTAGAGGTAGAGGTCTCTGATTAGTGTCTCCTCTTCAGTAGAGGTAGAGGTCTCTGACTAGTGTCTCTTCAGTAGAGGTAGAGGTCTCTGACTAGTGTCTCCTCTTCAGTAGAGGTGGAGGTCTCTGACTAGTGTCTCTTCAGTAGAGGTGGAGGTCTCTGACTAGTGTCTCTTCAGTAGAGATAGAGGTCTCTGACTAGTATCTCCTCTTCAGTAGAGGTGGAGGTCTCTGACTAGTGTCTCTTCAGTAGAGGTAGAGGTCTCTGACTAGTGTCTCTTCAGTAGAGGTAGAGGTCTCTGGCTAGTGTCTCTTCAGTAGAAGTAGAGGTCTCTGGCTATTGTCTCTTCAGTAGAGGTAGAGGTCTCTGACTAGTGTCTCTTCAGTAGAGGTAGAGGTCTCTGACTTGTGTCTCTTCAGTAGAGGTAGAGGTCTCTGACTTGTGTCTCTTCAGTAGAGGTAGAGGTCTCTGACTAGTGTATCCTCTTCAGTAGAGGTAGAGGTCTCTGACTAGTGTCTCCTCTTCAGTAGAGGTAGAGGTCTCTGACTAGTGTCTCTTCAGTAGAGGTAGAGGTCTCTGACTAGTGTCTCCTCTTCAGTAGAGGTAGAGGTCTCTGACTAGTGTCTCATCTTCAGTAGAGGTAGAGGTCTCTGACTAGTGTCTCTTCAGTAAAGGTAGAGGTCTCTGACTAGTGTCTCCTCTTCAGTAGAGGTAGAGGTCTCTGACTAGTATCTCTTCAGTAGAGGTAGAGGTCTCTGACTAGTGTCTCCTCTTCAGTAGAGGTAGAGGTCTCTGACTAGTGTCTCTTCAGTAGAGGTAGAGGTCTCTGACTAGTGTCTCCTCTTCAGTAGAGGTAGAGGTCTCTGACTAGTGTCTCCTCTTCAGTAGAGGTAGAGGTCTCTGACTAGTGTCTCCTCTTCAGTAGAGGTAGAGGTCTCTGACTAGTGTCTCTTCAGTAGAGGTAGAGGTCTCTGACTAGTGTCTCCTCTTCAGTAGAGGTAGAGGTCTCTGACTAGTATCTCTTCAGTAGAGGTAGAGGTCTCTGACTAGTGTCTCTTCAGTAGAGGTAGAGGTCTCTGACTAGTATCTCTTCAGTAGAGGTAGAGGTCTCTGACTAGTGTCTCTTCAGTAGAGGTAGAGGTCTCTGACTAGTGTCTCCTCAGTAGAGGTAGAGGTCTCTGACTAGTGTCTCTTCAGTAGAGGTAGAGGTCTCTGACTAGTATCTCTTCAGTAGAGGTAGAGGTCTCTGACTAGTGTCTCTTCAGTAGAGGTAGAGGTCTCTGACTAGTGTCTCCTCTTCAGTAGAGGTAGAGGTCTCTGACTAGTGTCTCTTCAGTAGAGGTAGAGGTCTCTGACTAGTGTCTCTTCAGTAGAAGTAGAAGTCTCTGACTAGTGTCTCCTCTTCAGTAGAGGTAGAGGTCTCTGACTAGTGTCTCTTCAGTAGAGGTAGAGGTCTCTGACTAGTGTCTCCTCAGTAGAGGTAGAGGTCTCTGACTAGTGTCTCTTCAGTAGAGGTAGAGGTCTCTGACTAGTGTCTCTTCAGTAGAGGTAGAGGTCTCTGACTAGTGTCTCTTCAGTAGAGGTAGAGGTCTCTGACTAGTGTCTCTTCAGTAGAGGTAGAGGTCTCATCTTCTCTCAGCCTGGCTAGTGTCTGGTCGGACGTTTCTCGGCTCTGGAACGTTCTGTTTAGAACCTTTATCAGACCGGAGCTCGTCCATCTCCAGCAGCTCCGGACTATCGGGGTTTCAGCCTTCCGTGTTTGGCCAACAGAACAGAGCTCTCCATCCACGCAGTGTTTTAAATATGACACTGTGTTATGATGTCACACACACACACGGCGCCGTGTGTTTAGGTCCAGACCGAACAGACGAGAGCAGCGAATCCATCTCAGGGTTTGTATACCAGAGGACGGCTGGCAGGTCCCACAGTAGGAGACAGGAGGCAGGAGGGCTCAAAATAAAAAATAGATGAGATGAAATGACTTTTAATGCTGTGATATACCTGAAGAAGCTGCTTTATCCACAAGATTCTATGAGTATTAAATAAAAACACATGATTTATCTCATTAAAACAGTAGATCTATGAAAGGTTGATGCTAGATTAGATGATCAGGTTCACGTTTTATGGAAAATTGGATTATTTAAAGTGTTTTTAGTGGTTTTTAAGGCTCAAAATAGCATTAAATATTAGAAAAATAATAAAATGACTAAATTATATCAGATAAATGACTAAATAAATAGGTCAATTATACAAATTAGTTAGTTAAAATATTGTATTTTACTTTGTTCCTAAACATTTTTCAGGTAAATTCTTCAGAATTCCATCGACCTGTTTATGAAATTCATTATAGACTCAACAGGATCACATTAAATAGATCATTTTATTTTTAGTGGTTTTTAAGGCTCAAAATTGTCTCATAATGCCTCAAAATGGAGAAATCAGGCATTGAATATTAGATAAATTACTAAAATGACTAATTATAATAGATAAATTACTAAAATTACTGAAATATATTAGATAAATTATTAAAATTACTAAATTATATTAGATAAATTATTAAAATTACTAAATTATATTAGATACATTACTAAAATTAATAAATTATAATAGATAAATTATTAAAATTACTAAATTATAATAGATAAATTATTAAAATTAATAAATTATATTAGATAAATTATTAAAATTACGAAATTATATTAGATAAATTACTAAAATTAATAAATTATAATAGATAAATTATTAAAATTAATAAATTATATTAGATAAATTATTAAAATTACGAAATTATATTAGATACATTACTAAAATTAATAAATTATAATAGATAAATTATTAAAATTACTAAATTATATTAGATAAATTACTAAAATTAATAAATTATAATAGATAGATTACTAAAATTACTAAATTATAATAGATAAATTATTTAAATTACTAAATTATATTAGATAAATTACTAAAATTAATAAATTATAATAGATAAATTACTAAAATTACTAAATTATAATAGATAAATTATTAAAATTACTAAATTCTATTAGATAAATTACTAATATTACTAAATTATAATAGATAAATTATTTAAATTACTAAATTATAATAGATAAATTATTTCAATTACTAAATTATAATAGATAAATTATTAAAATTACAAAATTATATTAGATAAATTACTAAAATTACTGAAATATATTGGATAACTTACTAAAATTACTAATTATAATAGATAAATCATTAAAATTACTAGATTATATTAGATAAATTAGAAAATGTTTGGAAGAATTACAAACAGAATAGATGTTAGAATAAAAAGTTAGAGTTCAGTGAAATAAATTGTGGATTCTACATAAAAAGTTCAGTATTTGCAGCAGATTTGTAGGATGTAGGTTAAAGTTCAGGTTCTAGTTTATCTTTTTCATCTTCCTGAGCTTTTAGTTGTGGCTCATAAACATCTATGACACATGGAGTCATCATAAAAACACGCTTTACTCATATTAACCTGGAATGTTCTGATCACAGAAAAGAATAAAAAGTCAAAGTGATAATTTGTCCTGGACAGAAGCAGCGACTCCTCCTCACAGAGAAGATCTGCAGCTGCTCCGCCTCTTTCCTCTTTCCTCTTTCCTCTTTTCTCTTTTCTCTTCTCCTCCTGGTCGTCTCAGACCAACATTTACTCTCCTGTCGTCTGCTGAGACGTTTAGAATAAAACCAGCTGGAGGATCTGAGAGGAAAAAGAAGTTTTTATGGATCCGAGATGCAGGAATCAGCTTTTAACAGCATTTCATGAGTTAATCAGTAGATGAGTGGACTGTTCTTCCCCCTAAAGGTAAAACTTTCATCACTTCTGTTGCTTTTTCCTTTTTAAAACATTATATCATGCAAAATATATTATAGAATATTATCTACATTAGATTGTAGGATTGTAGAAGACGTTATTTCCTGTCTCCATAACTGGGTTTATATAATATAAATATTAACATTATATTAATATAATATTCACTTTATATAAAAACGCCAGTTTATTAGTTTAGAACATTTCAACAACAGGAAAATGTTTCACATAAAACATTAAAAGCATCAAGATACGACTTAAAAACGATTAAAAGGAGAAAAATCACAAAAATAAGAAAAATTAATTCAAATTAAATAAGATTAAAAATCACAAAATTGAAATTAAAAACAAAATCAAACAAGGTTCAATAAAACAGTTGATGAACATAGTTACTATCTACTAAAAAGACTTTTATTTTGAAAGGTCAGGCCTGAAAATACATTATAAATCACAAACATCACATAAAGACACAAACTATTTTATTATATTAAATATATTATTATTATATCACTGCTACTTTATATTAGTATATTTTATATACTATTATTGTTATGTTACTATTATTATAGTAAACTATTAGTACTATATATTATTATTATTATAATTTGTTCGCTGCACCTTATCTACCTATTTATCCTGTGTATAAATATTTTTATCCCTTATTTATTTCTATTTAATTTAATCTACTTTAGTGTTTTATGACATTGTGTTTTTATTATATTTAAATGCTGCTGCATGTTTATAATATAAATGGATTAGTTTACTACATTTTCTCTCATTATAAACATGTGTGTTTAATAAATTAAATTAAATAAATATTTTGTCCCTGTTGATCAATAATTCTGCTAATAATAATAATTATAATTATAATAATAATTCAGCTGTGACTAGTTTTATTTCCTTTCACAACAATTTTAGACTAAAAACTAATTTAGAAAAATTTTAAAAATCATTTTAGTGGAAATGATATAAATCCAGGAAATAATGAATATACAGAATATATTTTTACCTGATAACTTATTGTTTGTTGCTCAGGTACAAACAGGTGAACTCTTTCCTAGGAGGAGTTAATCAATTAATCAATCAATTAAATAGTTTGTGAAGTATAATCATGTCAATTTATACAATCGTAGCACAAGAAAATGCAAATAAACATCTGCTGCAAACTAAAAAAAACCTCTAATTTAACCCTTCCATTCCCCCCTATGATGTGGCAGCAATGGTTCGGTCCAATCAGCCTCATCCTCCATTTAAAGTCTGTGTTTCTGGGTTTTTTTCTTCCCCAGATCTGATAGGACGCCCTAAAAACTATGAATGTTGTCATTTTTAAATAATATGCACATAATTATAAAGATGAGGCCATCACAGAAGGTCAAATTGCTTCTAAATTCACCTTTTAAAGCTGCATCTTCTTCTTCTCTCCAGGGCATCGGTCCATTGATGGGACAGGACTCTGGTGGTTGAGGATCTCCAGATTCCATCCATAATGGACTTCAACACCTCCCGTTCTGTCCTGTCCGTGGAGCAGCTGATCTACACCATCACCATCCCTCTGTCCACCTCCATCATCCTGGCCAACCTGGTCATCATCCTGGGCATCGCCTGCAACCGCCAGCTCCACAACACGCCCAACTACTTCTTCCTCAGCCTGCTGGTGGCCGACATGTGCACCGGCGTGGCGCTGCCCTTCATCCCTCTGATGGGCCTGAACCGGGAGTTGACCTTCAGCTCCTGCCTGGCCGTCCACATCTTCCCCAACTTCCTGTTCCTGGCGTTCCTGCTCAACCTGGTGATGGTTCACTACGAGCGCTACGTGTGGATCGTGGACCCGCTCCACTACAGCAGCCTGTGGATGCACCGCAGCTTCCCGCTGGCGTTGCTGGTGGTGTGGGCGCCGCCGCTTCTCTACGCGTCCCTACCGGCCTTCGGTTGGAATAACTGGACGGCGCCGGACTGGAACGGCTGCTGCTCGGGCACCCAGAGGATCCAGAGTCCGGTTTCGAACTGTTCTACCAACGGTACCACCTGCTGCTCCTACAGGAGGGTCTTCCCCAACGCCTTCATCTACCTGGAGGTCTACGGACTGGTCCTGCCGGCCATCCTCACCATCGCCGCCATGACCGGCCACGTCCTGTGGATCACCCGCGGCCAGCTGAAGGACATCTGCCGCCTGCACCGGTCCGTGGAGCGAGGGAGTCAGCAGGCGTCGGACCGGGAGCAGCGGCTGAACCTGCGGTACACCCGCTGCGTGGTGGCGGTGTCCCTGATCTTCCTGGCCTGCTGGGTGCCGTACCTCATCTACATGCACGTGTGCATCGCGTTCCTGATCAGCGACACCCGGTGGAGCGCCACCACCCACATCGTGCTGTCCTGCACCGGCATCGGCAGCATGGCCGTGGTGCCGCTGGTGCTGGGCCTCGCCAACCGGCAGTACACGGAACCGGCCTATAAAGTTCTACAGAAACTCAGAGACAGGTGTGGGAGAAGGAAGCCGGGACTGGACGAGGTTGACGTCTAAGATTAATCCACTAACGCTAACCTCTATTACATTTTGTGGCAATTATCTCGACTAAGGTCACAGGTTCAACACCTCCTTGGTCCTTGGTCCTGGGTCTGGGACCTTTCTGTGTGGAGTTTCATGTTCTCTCTGTGTCTGGTGGGTTTTCTCCAGGTTCTCCAGGTTCCTCCCACAGTCCAAACACATGCTGAGGTTAATTGGAGACTCTAAATCACCATAGGTGTGAGTGGTGCTTCCTGATCCTGCTGGGATTGGCTCAGACAGACCTCTGCAACCCTAATGAGGAATAAGTGGCTATAGAAGATGAATGAATGAATCTCTACTTCCTTCTCCTTGAAGAAACTGACGCCATCACCAGAGGGTCACCAGTCCTGGTCCAGAAGGGTCCGTGTGGGTCCAGGTTTTTGCTCCAACCAGCAGTAACAACCTGATTCTACTAATCAACCACTAGACTCTGTGATTTTACTTTTCCACTGCACTTAATTAATTTAGTGCAATGACTAATGGACATTGAATTGAATTCTCTGAAATCTGATTGAAAATAAAGAAGCATATTTTAGTTAATGTCTTAAACTCAATGGTTTTTATCATAGTTATAAGTTGCTCTGATAAAAGGGGCCACAAGGGGGCACCAGAACGTGTCTTATTGTGCTGGTTCCAGGTCTAATAACTTCTACAGCAGGGGTCCAGATCCTGGTCCAGAAGGTCCAGCAGCAGGATTGGTGACCCCTGAATTACAGATCTGGAACAAAATAAGAGACGATATCATTATTTTATTCTGAAATCAGCATCTCTCCATGTATTCCTGTTGAATCCCAACACCTCATTCTGCTGAAAGAGGAACCAGGATGGAGTAAAGTCACCACCAACAATGTAAAGACTGTGGAGAACATGAAATCTGGGATTAGAAATAAGGATTATTGCAGCAAATACTGGTTCCTGTTCCTTCTTCAGTGTAAACATTAGTGTTATGTTGTTTTTAAATGAATTTAATCTTGTTTCCTTGCATTGTTTCAGGTCTCAAAGCATTTTGTGGATCATTTTCTGCAAATAAATGCTCTAAACTATAATATTTTATTCATAATTTGTGGTAAATGTTGTCACTAGTTTATAGAATCCAACTAAAATGTTCCTTTAGCCCAAACACAAACCTAGAAGTAGTAAAATCAGAGAATTGATCATTTTGCAGTGTCCAGAGCTGAATATTAACATCTTTATGACCTTTCTAATCCAGTTAGATAACTATTCCTGTGGCTTTCTACTTTATTTTCAGTTCCTCTACTTCTACTTTCATTAATCGACATTATTTGTGCACGCAGACAGAATGTTGTGTTGATTAAAGACTCAAACACTGATTAGTTGTGTTTTACTTGTAAAGCTCTTAACACAGAATGGTGCTTTGAAATATTTAAAATAAATCATGTCTTAATGTTAAACGATTAAATAACTTGTCATTCACAGACTATTAAGTAAGAGTAAGCAACAGTATAAAGTAAGTACTTTTATTTCTACTTATACAACAACTAAAAACACATTTGCATCGATTTCCCTCACGATTTATCAGTATTTTACAGTTAGGTGTGAAAAGGAGGCTTTTATTTTGAAGGGCATACAATTTATGACGTCATATGACCAGGATATCCTGTTTGACATGTCCTCTTTAATTCAGGTTTTTGTAATGAACTCACTATCAGTGGTAAGTACATTTTATTAGTAGTATTGTTTATTTTACATTTAATTCACTTTTTGATGGTATATTTTTTTTAATATGATAAAATGATTATTGGGTCCTATTGACTTACACATGTTATTTCTTAATATATCTACAATTTAGGCCATTTTAAGTCATTCAACATTACTTAAAACATTCAAAACAATTGTTTTTACCTTTTCTAAGTGAAGTGAAAAGTTAAGATATTTAAGATATTAAGATATTACATGAGGAAAAAATACATGTGTAAAATTTAATGGATAATACCAGTATTATATTATAATATATATTAGATCACAGCTATTAAAGTCTTGTTTGCTGCTGACTCGAGGTAAATAAATATCATAAATACTCAAAGTTTGAAAGAAAAATCACCAAAGTTTTTTCCATATATGTATAAACAGGTAAAATGTGACTTCATGTGAGTACAGTGAGTACATGAGTGGGTGGAGGAAGGAGGAAAAAACAGCTTTGAATCTAATTGTTATGTGACATTAACATGGAAACAGCAGCAGGTCATTGTCTTTGTGTGTTTTCTACATGGAGAATAACATGAAGCTGGACGAGGAGAATGAAACCGACCATCAGATAATGAAGAGTTCCTGTTAAATGTGTCATTCATGTTCCTGCAGGTTAAACATCATTAATATAAATCCTTATAATTCTGGAAAAAACAACAAGACGCCATATTGATGCATTATTTTTAATGAATTCTATTACAAATGCAGTTTCACCTTCACAATAAAAGCTGCTGCAGTTATAAATCCATGAAGGTGATTCCAGGAAACTTTATCTCTGTGTATATTCATTGTTTTATCATTCTCTTCTTATAAAAATAAACTTTACACAGGGACAAACGTGTATTCCTCTGACCTGTAGACAGCTGAAATAACAGAGGATGATCTGGTTTTACCAAAGACACTAAAACGTCTATAAATGCAGCAAAAAGAAATAAAACTTTTAAAAACACAGCTTGATATGAACCAAACGTCTCTGACTTCAAGCACCAGACTCTATAAAACATTCAACCTGCCAGGAAGTGATTGGACACGAACAGATGATGACTTTTATATTATTATCATTTTCATTCACATTTACTGAGACCAGCGTCTGTAAAGCTGCGTCTAATCTTCGGTGTATTCGGACCTTTCAGACACCACCCTGCCCTGCTCCACCTCCACCCGGATCAGGAGGCGTTTCCCTGGTAACGCCGGCAGGATGCGTGTGGTTGCCGGGGCGACGGCGGGTCCCAGTGACGACGACGGCGGCGGCGGGTGTTTCTCTGGCGGCGGATGAAGGTCTGTGTGCGAGTAAGGACTTGGATTGGTTGGTTTACTTTTAGAAATCTGCACAAAAAAGAGGTTTGATTTTTAGTTGGACGTCAATCAATCAATCAATCATCGATCAATATGTTCTGTGTTTATTGGAAGCAGCTGTTGCCCATTTTATTTTACATAATACTGACTTTTTCCTTGACTTTTCCCAGATATCTTTTCTAAAAACATCCCATTTGAGCTCATAAAATCAGCTGTTTTCAAATACTTGTTTTTACTTTGAGTAAAAGTGTAAAAGTTCTAGTTTCTGTCACTTTTATGTCACTAGTTATTGTCCCTTTAAATGTCGTTGAACAAGTAATAGTGAGTGAGTTGAGTTAAAATCGATTAAATATGACACTACAGAATGAGAACAAGTGATTTATTTTAGGGAAAAATAACCTTAAATTCTACTAATTGAGCTGTCATCACTTTCTGACAAGAGAAAATGTGTTTATTGTCTTTTAAAAGGTATTTTAACATTTATAATTTAGGTCAAATAATCCACTTTCTGACAGAAAAATCGCTTTTTGGCTCCACGGTTGTCATGGAAACAAGCTGGAATGAAATGGGAGTAACAAGGACATTTTTAAAATGTAAAGAGTAGAAATTACAGATAATTATGTGAAAATATATGGATATTTTTTCTACATATTTCTCTAGTGTGTCTATAGTTTTATAACAGTGTGTATGTGACGTATTGGAGCTTCATTTCCCTGAGGAACCTCCTAAAGGATCAATAAAGTTCTATCTGATCTAATCTGATCAGAATCAATGAGAAAGAGGAAGAACCCACCTACAAACATACAAACTGAGCCAGTAGCAACATTTTCTCACCTCCGTTCTGCAGGTATTTCTTCATCCTTCAGAGACAGAACAGAGAAGGTGTCATTATTGTTATATATTATATATAAATGATTCATTGATTGATTTCCCTCCGTCCAGTGTTCCTACCTCTGCTCCTCTCCTTCCAGCAGCTTCCTGTAGGTGGCGATCTCTATGTCCAGCCCCAGCTTCAGGTTGATCAGCTCCTGGTATTCCCGGATCTGTCCGGCCAGGTCCTGTTTGGCCCGTCTCAGAGCCTCCTCCAGCTGGCCCAGGTTGTCCCGGGCCTTCTCCACGTTATCGTCGCCCTCCGACCTCAGCTCGTCGATCTCCTTCTTCAGGGCCTCCTCCTGTGGACAGAAAACACGGGTGGAGGTCAGAGGTCAGAGGGACGAGGCGGGTGTGAAGGTGTCTCCGTGTGATCCGGACCTTCCTGGCCAGAGCTTCCAGGTCCCCCGTCAGCTTCTGGATCAGCCGGACCGTGTCTGAGATTTCCCTCTTCATCTCACGGACTTCCTGCTCCCGCTGCCCCACGCTGGTTACCATGACGTCCATCTGACGGGAGGAGGAGGCGGGGAAATTATCAGAAAAATCACAGGAAGTAGGATGACGTCAGGTAGAATGGAGAAAAGAGAGAAAGGATTTAAACTGTGGACTGACCAGTAACAGCTGATTTAATTAGTTGATGGTTTCTATGGCGATTTAATTAGTTTGTGGTTTCTATGGTGACTTAATTAGTTTGTGGTTTCTATGGTGACTTAATTAGTTTATTATTTCTATGGTGATTTAATTAGTTTATGGTTTCTAT
Organism: Lepturacanthus savala; assembly: GCA_030544235.1. Lineage (NCBI taxonomy): Eukaryota > Metazoa > Chordata > Actinopteri > Scombriformes > Trichiuridae > Lepturacanthus > Lepturacanthus savala. The sequence goes on from CM060475.1 coordinate 9,069,177, forward strand.
GGTGATTTGATTAGTTGATGGTTTCTATGGTGATTTAATTAGTTCATGGTTTCTATGGGGATTTAATTGGTTTATGGTTTCTATGGCGATTTAATTAGTTTGTTGTTTCTATGGTGATTTAATTAGTTGATGGTTTCTATGGTGATTTAATTAGTTGATGGTTTCTATGGTGATTTAATTAGTTGATGGTTTCTATGGCGATTTAATTAGTTGATGGTTTCTATGGTGATTTAATTAGTTTATTATTTCTATGGTGATTTAATTAGTTCATGGTTTCTATGGTGATTTGATTAGTTGATGGTTTCTATGGTGATTTAATTAGTTTATTGTTTCTATGGTGATTTGATTAGTTTGTGGTTTCTATGGTGATTTAATTAGTTGATGGTTTCTATGGTGATTTAATTAGTTCGTGGTTTCTATGGTGATTTGATTAGTTTGTGGTTTCTATGGTGATTTGATTAGTTTGTTTCTATGGTGATTTGATTAGTTTGTGGTTTCTATGGTGATTTGATTAGTTTGTTTCTATGGTGATGAGACAATACTTCAAATCCAGACTGAACCAGTAATGTTCATGTGTTAAAGTAGTTGAACAGTTAATAGTAATAGTACATTACTGTTATCTACATATTGATATAGAGATAAAGGATTTAATAAGTCAACACTTCTTCCTGCTGCTTTGTGAATTGATGTTAAATTATTGTATTATTTCCATTTGTTTTATTTTCTCTTTATCTTTGCTGCTGATGTTTTTCTGGTTTTAAACAACTAAACTAAACTGAGACATTGTGTTTTCAGGATGTTGTGGTGGGTGTAGTTGTGACATCATAAAGTCTCCTGTTCTTCACCTTCCTCTGGTTCCAGAGCTCCGCCTCCTCCCTGCTGCGAGCAGCCATCTCTTCATACTGCCTCTTCACGTTGTCGATCACCTCGTCCATGTCCAGCGAGCGTTTGCTGTTGTCAGGAAGCAGCACCGTCTCGTTCTGGATGTGAGACTCCAGCTCTTTGATTTCCTGAGATGGGAAAAATATATTTTATTAAAACATTTAAAAAAAATAAACCATTGCAATAAAATAAATGTGATCGTTACCTCGTCGTATCCACGCCTGCGGAAATCCAGCTTCAGCAGCAGGTCCTCCAGGTCCAGAGCTTCATCCACTAACTTCAGCTGACCTTCATCTGCCTCCTGGAGAACAACAATACATGGACTGTTGTCTCTTTAATGCACTTTTATGTATTTCAGCTTTGTTTCTAAATGAAATGAACTAATCAGTACCTTTTTGGTGAGGATAAAATCATTCTCCCGCTCAGCCTTCTTCTGCATCTCATCCTTATACCTGAGAACAAAGTTCAGTGGTTAGAAAACACATTAGATATTCATTTGAATAGAAAATAGAATTTTACCAATAGATGGGAAAAAATGCACATTATCCCTTTAATAAACCAGTTTATACAATCTGATTTGCTGCTGATTATGGCTGCAGTTAACAACTGAACCATAGATGGTATATATCAGGGTATATTTTGACATGTAAATTACATCATAGCAGTTTCTTAATGGTTACTATAGCACATGGCAAAAGCATTTAAGCAGGAAAGTAATTTCACTAAATTAAAGTAAACACTTCTATTGATTCCCGTTTCAACGAGGTGCACCTGAATGCAGCATGAAGTCTCATTACCGTAATAACGATGTAAATGGGCACTCCAGTTTTGAAATATAGCTGATAGTTACGGCAGTGAGTCGCTCACTATAATAAATAAAATAAAAACTACAATACAATAAAAAACAGAGAACTCGCTGCTCTAATTTGAAATAAAAAGAAATAAAAAATTGTGGATTTTATGTCAGTTTTTTGCGGCGCGGCTCCCGTAGCGCGTGAACGCACGATCGCGCCTTCAGTCGGCTCTAGTATAACGGGTAAGACTTTATGTTATAAAAATATACTAAATGACGTTGTTTCGAGTAAATCCTGAACGTTACGCGTTAAGACACTTGGACTGTAGAGGACGAGCAGTAATGAGGAATATTACACCGTTTTTGTGTACTTTTATGGACCTTTTCTTACTAGGCGACTCTCGTTATATGGAACTGTAAGACCATGGATGTATTATAGAACTGGATATGGACTGAAAATGGCCGCCATTCATTTCAATGGAAATTTCTGGCTTGGCGCCGAAAAAGTTTTTCCCATGATGCTCCGGGGCGATGAGAACGCGTAAATTGCAAAACAACAAAATAAAAAAAAATCACATTTGAGTCGTTTAGTTTAATTATTGACAACGTTTAAAACTGAAGACGAAAAAGAAAAATATATTAATAAAAAAATGAATTAATAAATTTAAAAAAATCTTTGCTCCCGAGACACAGCACGACGTCACACAGCTGTGACGTCACGCTGGAAGTAGAGACTTTTCCAGATTTTTTCTCGCCGTTAGAACGTTTTTTTTTTACGGATAAAAAGACCGTAACTAAAAATATGTAATAAAAAGATTAGTAATTAAGGCGATTATATTTGTTTTACAGGCTTCACTTTTACTATTGACGTCTATGGGAAAAATGTTTTTTTTTTTTGTTGCAGTACCACGAGTGGCCACTGGGAGAAATCAACAGCTGCTGAGAGATGGAGTCATATGCAGGTTTTGGGTAAGATGAATTAAAATTATCTCTCCATTCCCCATCATAGACTTCAGTAAGACAATGAACTACAGATAGTTGGTGTTTAATGTAAAACCAAGCAGTAGATTGACCCCTGACCTCTTCTTGGTGTCCTCCAGCTCCTCCTTGTTCTTCTCCTGCTCGTTCCGGAGCTTCTCCTGGTCTCGGAGGAGGCCCTGGATCTGCTGCTCCAGGTCGTTCTCCAGCTGCCGCACGATGTCGTCCACCTTCCCATCGTAGTCCTCCTGCTCCTTCAGGATCTTCAGCTTCTTCTCCAGCTTCTTCTTCAGGTCCTCCTGGTGTTTCATCTGAGACGTAAAGGGTCAAAGTGGACGTGAGTGTGGAGCTGGTGGGGATCAGAAACGCAGAAAAGTGCAAAAAAATATTTTGCAATTTGTGCTGATAACATGTTAAAATTAGATTTATGTGCCTCAAGAAGGTATTTGTTGTAAAATCTATTTACTGCAGTGTTTCTCAGATGTAGTGGCGTCATTTTATCCACAAGGTGGCGACAAACATGCTGCACAAACACTGTTTTACTGCTATAAACAGACTTTTCATGGCCTCAGGACACAGAATCAATAACAATAATAAGAGTCACATCAGCATCACACCCAGTGTTTTACAGTTACTTTAATCCTGCTGTTTGTTGAGGCAAATTACTTTAATAAAGTACATAAATGAAACAGGAAATACAGATCAGAATGAAAACAAAGAGACTGAACATGGAAATACATGAAATGAATATAAACACATGTTACACACGTGTTAATATTAATGAAAACAGAGAATGCATCACATAATCCACTGAATAAGGATGTTAATAAACCATCTAATAAATAATACTATTACTACTTCAGTAGTAGAAGTAGTGATAATAAAAGTGATGAGACAAATCTATCATTATTATAGTGGGAGAAAATGTTTTTGATTATTTTAAATCTTTATATTTTAGAAAACAGAAGTAAATGTTGACATGTTTTCTCATATGTACGTGCAACTTTTCTCAAATTACAGAAAGACTAAAAGAATTAATGATAAAACATACACATCTTTAAAAAAAAAGAAGGAAAAAAGCACAAAAACATGCTGTAAGAAGGAATAATGTAAAAAAAAATCTTTAAAAAGAAAAACATGTATAATGTGTAATATTAAAAATATAAAAAAGTGCTGTAGTAAGAAATAATGGTTAAAAATCTTTAAAAAAGAAAATGAATGTTAAGGAATAATGCAAGAAAAATACAAAATAAAAACGAGAAATAATGTTTAAACTAAAGCTTTAAACCAAGGAAAAGAAAAAGAAAATAGAAAAAATAAAAAAAAAGAAAGAAACCATAAAAACGTGCTGTAGTAATGAAAAATGTCTTTTCCAACATCTTGAAATGAAAATAAAACATCGCACCTTGTCGATGAGCCGGACGAACTTGTCGTTGAGTCCCACCATGTCGTCCTTCTCCCGGGACTTCCCGGACGGGTCCAGTCTCCTGGTGGGCTGGCTCTTAGCCGGTCCGGATCCTCCGGGGCTGTAGGTCTGGCTGCTGTAGTCTCCGGGTTTGGACATGATGGAGCTGGATGCGTCGGAGCAGGTGAAGACGCGCCGCGATCCGCCGCTTTTAAGGCGCGTCAAGGACCACCGTCACCTCCCCAGGTCCACACCTGTCCAATCAGCACGCGCCAAGCGCTGAGTTCCACAGAAAAATGACAAGACTTCGCGTGAAATACTTGAATTTCCACCGGGATCCAGTTTCTCCGGGACCGGGGACGTTGGCAGCAGCCAATGGCGCCGCTGGGGCGGACTCGTGCGTAAAAGCGCAGGTATAAAAACTCACCTGCGCGTCCAGCGGCAGACTTCGCAGCTTTAAACACGTCCGTTGTGTCGTCACAAATCCACCTGCCGTTATGCCGTCAAACACCGCCGCCAGCATGTTCGGTGGAGCCGGGGGAAGAGGCTCCCGGGTGTCGGTGGCCAGTCTGGAGGGGCTGCGCAACGTGCTGCGTAACGACGCGGACCGGGACGCGCCCGCCGCTCCGGTCAAACCGCCCGCCGCTGCCGCTCCTCCCGCCGCCCCCGCAGCTCCCGCAGACGACAAGCAGACGCTGCGGGATCTGAACGACCGGCTGCACGGTTACCTGGGAAAGGTGAAGGCGCGAGAGGAGGAAAACCAGCAGCTCCAGGATCAGATCGACGAGATTCTGGCCAAAAGAAAAACACCGGAACAACGAGACTGGGCCGAGGTGGAGAAACCTCTGGATGAGCTCCAGAAGAAGGTGGGGGAACTTTGATCATTAATAATATAGATTCTATTTATTTATATATATAAATATATAAAAAGTCATGCATAATAAATGTTTAATTAGATTATTACATGTGTAAGAAAGAGCTACACTAAGTTTTTACTGTATAATATGATATAGAACAGTGTAGTTATGTACATAAATAAAATAAATAATAAAATATATATGCTGTGTTATAGTGCTATGAACATTTATACACACATGTTATATATTAATTAAAACATGATATTTTACCCAAATGATTTCTATTTTCATTTTAAAGGAATAAAAAGCCTGATCCATCATTTATTTCTGTTCTCAGATTAAAGACATCGGCCAGGAAAACGCCAAACTGCTGCTGGACATCGACAACACCAAACTGGCTGAAGACGACTTGAAGAACAAGTGAGTTTCATACAAAAAACTAACTTTAATATTTGTTTTCTCTACATTTATTATCTCTACTAGGGTTTAAAATACGTCCGTAGAAGCTGAAGCATCAATTCAAGCTTTTTACTCAAGTAAAAGTTCTGGTTTCAAAACGATTTAAAGTCTTATCTGTTTATCTATTTATGTGTTTAAACAGATTTGACCAGTTAAAATCGATCAAATATAGATCACATATGATGTTTAAAAATATAAAATAATACAAAACAATGCATTTTAATGCTTTTAAAGGTATTTTAACAGTGGATTGGTTATAATTTAGGTCAAATAATGAACTTTTCGGCACGGCGGTTGTCATGGAAACAAGCCAGAATGAAATAGGAGTAAGTGAGGATATTTTTTAAATGTAAGGAGTAGAAATTACAGATATTTGTGTGAAAATTTAAAGAGTAGAAATAAAAAAAAAATGTAAAAAATCAGCAAAGTTTGCTCTCATGCAGTTTTCAGGATTTATATGATAAAAAAACATTAAAAGAAATCAAATTCTACTTAAATAAGAATCATTTTTGTGTCAGTAACTTGACACCTGTGATTATAATGATGCGAGTCAATGGTTTTTAGATGAAATCCTGAGTTTTTTCCAGGCTGGACGATGAGGAACGGGCCAGGAAAGCCATAGAAAAAGACCTGGAGGACCTGAAGAGGAACATCCAGGAAACCAAGCTGAGCCGCAAGCAGACGCAGGACGAGATGGACATGGTGAAGGAGGAGCTGGACCGACTGGACCGGGACCACAGAGACGTGAGGCTGGAGGCCGGCGACGGCGATTTAACGCCAGATACAGAGTCACGGCAGGAGATATGAGCTTCTATGTGTGTTACAGGAGGTGGCCGTGCTGCGTCAGAAGGTCAAAGAGTCAGAGGTCAACGTGGAGATCGACTCCCAGAACTCCAACCTGTCCGAGATCATCAACAAGATCCGCCTCCAGTACGATAAACTGGCCCAGAAGAACCTGAGGGAGACGGAGGACTGGTACCAGTCAAAGGTCGCTAGCAACCAAACATGGATGAATCATTTAGTAAATATTACAGGAATGTTAAACCCCCCCCCCCCTTTATTCCTTAAAGTGGTTTAGTCCAGATGCTGGTTTCCAGTGGGCGGGGCTAGTGGCTAACGGCTAATTTTAGCTAGTAGCTACCAATCAAACTAAGCCAGTAACTATTTCAACATTAGTCCAGACTCAGCCTCTTTTTACCAGTTTAACTGGTTCAGATCAGACCTATTGATCCTTAACGAGCTCTAACGATGGTAGTTACCATAGCAACAGCGACTGAGGGAGGGGTGATTTTACTAGTTTTACCTCTTTCATTTATCAGCTCATTTCCATTATGTATATGTAGAAATAATATAAATATATGCTCACAGGTCATATGCCTATCAGCAATAGGGATATCCTGGTCATGTGACCTCATAAATGGCATGTCCTTCAAAATAAAAGCCCCATTTTCACGTCTAACTGTAAAAACATTGATTTTTTTTAAGACAGGTTTTTAGCAAAATGAAAACACAACAAAAAGAGGATTAAAATAAATATGGAACACAGCTATAACTGTTATTATAATATATGTAAATAGACAGAGACATAGAGAGGAACAGGTTATTAACATACTATCGTTTATTTTTCATGTTTTTCACTGCCTCCAATTGATAAAACTGTATTTTCCTCCCGTTTTGTTCTTTTCTCCAGTTTGAAAACATCAAAGTTGTTGAGGCCCAGAAATGTGAGGATCTGCAATCTGGAAAATCTGAGATGAAGGAGCTGCTGAAACAGAAGCAGCTTTTGGAGATCAAGATCCAGACCGTGTACAGCATGGTAACTATCACACCGGTCCACTTTGAAACCTTCAAAATAAAGTTACACTGCAGAAATACAATCTTATTGGCAGATAATTAGACTTATTTCAAAGAACTAGAGATAAAAAGTCAGAATTATCAGATAAAAATCAAACAATTCAATCTTATTTGAAGAAAACAAGAATAAATTGACCAAAATCAAGAAAAAAAACTTGAAATAAGGAAAATTATCTGCTAAAGGAATAAGATAATTCTACTCTATGTTGGATTAATTGTACAAAAAAAGCTATTTTCACTGTTTAGGATTTAATTTGCAGTGTATATAAAACCTGGATCTGCTTAAAGAATAAGATAAAAGCATAAAGAATATAATGAATAATAAGATAAGTGTCTTTTTCAATAGAAAACTGCTGTTTTATCATAAACATGCAGTTATTATCCTACAGAATATTTACTGTTCTGTTATTATAGAGACGGAGGAATCAGTAAAATGCCTCCAGACGTGTTTATCTGCTGTTTATGTTCATTCCTGACTGTGAAGCTGCTGTTAATCTGTTCAAACTGCTGCTGAAAACAGGAAAAAACACCTGGAAGCTAAATAATAATCAAGTAGAACGCTGGAGGAAGCTGAAACTACGAATCAGAGTCCAAAAAACTAAGATGCTTCTCGTCAGAGACCAGAGCAGGAAACATAAATTACTACATTCATTTAGGGAATCGTATATTCCCCTATAGCGAGGACAAAAACGACAAAATATGCACTTATTTTCTGGACTTTTATTTTGAAATCCAAACGTAAAAAGTGTAAAACTCCCTTTTCCTTCTAGTCTCTATTATATCATACAAATACATTTCAAAATAAGGGTTAATATATTATATTTCAACCAAATACTGTAAATAAAATTAAATAATAATAAAAATAGATAAATAAAAATCAGATATTTTAGTTGTGCAGGGAATCAACAGCATAAAAAATGGCTGTTTTTTAAAATAAATGATTAGTTTAACCTGTTGAAGCCTGAGTCTTTAAGTCTATGAGATTTATTTTATAATTAAAATAAAAATTAAATGTTTCTGACATGATTTTAGGCCAAAAAAAATGAAGTTTCCAAGTGTTTCCTGTCATATTTTATTCAGATTATTATATATATATATATATATATATATATATATATATATATATATATATATATATATATATATATATATATATATATATATATATATATATATATATATATATATATATATATATATATATATATTTAATCATTCAAGTCTCTAGAATAAAAAAACAAGAATTATAAATTATAAATGATAAATAGTTGTGGGCAGATTAGTGCAAACAGCAACTATAACAGCCATTAAAATGAGATTTTCTGCAAAGAAAATAGTAAAAAAGTCAAATTAATGTGTTTAAATCTACAAGTTTCTGTATTTCTGTTGTAAATCTTTTATATTTCAGCCAAGTCGTGTGTGTTGTTGCCACTTTTCTAAAGACAAACAGTAATAAAATAATAAAATAAAGGGATATAGCAGCACTCACATAGAGTAGATGTCGTTTTATTTTAATTCATGAGTGGGATCACTTGTTCCCCAGCTCCAGAACCTGGAGGAGACCCTGAAGATGACCAAGGTGGAGAACGGCCAGCGCCTGGCCCCCCTCAACAAGGTGCTCCTGAACCGGGAGGCGGAGCTAAAGGAGGTGCGGGCCCAGGTGGAGCGGCAGGTGGACGTGAACAAGGACCTGCTGTGTGTGAAGATGAAGCTGGAGGCGGAAATCAACAACTACCAGCAGCTGATGATCCCGCTGGACAACGACAGGTCAGATAATTACCAGAATAATTAGAATTAGAGGGTTTGACCTCCGTTTATTGGGCTGAGAAACATCTGATCAGTTTTAGTTTAGTTCTGATTCACCTTTGGTTGAATTCATTTACACTAGAGCTGCATCTAAAATGATTAATCTATTAGTAGTTTGGCTCATTAAATGGTGAAAAATGTCAAAGATTCAACCCAAAGATCATCAGTTTATTATTATAGAGACTAAAGAAACCAGGAAATAATCAGAGAAGAGAAGCTGGAACCAGAGAATTTACACATTTACTGATTAATAAATGACTCTAATCCATTAATTAATTATCAATATAGTTGCTGATTAATGTTATAGATGGAAACTAGTTGATTAATCTACTTGATTTTAGTCAAATATGAGATTAAAAAGTAAAGAAACATGAGACAAAATGTGAATATTATAATAAAAAACAACTTTAAATTGACTAAAACCAATAAAAAACTATAATAAAAGAACAGATTTAACCTGAATTTAATTCAGATTCAACATAAAATGTCTGTTTTTGTCCAAAGATCATCAGTTTATTATTATAGAGACTAAAGAAACCAGGAAATAATCAGAGAATTTGGACATTTACTACTGAATAAATGACTAATCCATTAATTGATTCATGTAATAATTGGCAACTCATCAATGAATTGATTGAGGCAGACTGTTTTGTTGCTAAAGGTGATTTAGGACCATAAACACAGATATTTACTATGAATAAACCATGAAAATTTAAATATTATAAACTGGGAAAACAGTCAAAATAGGGGCCCTTCAAAATAAAAGCATCCTTAAAATTATCCACAACCCAAAGATCATCAGTTTATTATTATAGAGACTAAAGAAACCAGGAAATAATCAGAGAAGAGAAGCTGGAACCAGAGAATTTAGACATTTACTAATTAATAAATGACTCTAATCAATTAATTGATTATCAATATAGCTGGTGATTAATGTGATAGATGGAAACTAGTTGATTAATCTACTTTTTTCCCCTTAATTTTAGTTAAATATGTAAAATATGAGATTAAAAGTAAATAAATATGAGAGATAATGTCAATAAAAGTCAAAGAATTTAATCTTCTTTCTTTAAAACAACTTTAAATTGACTTTAAAACCAAGAAAAACTATAATAAAAGAACAGATTTAACTTTCATTAACTTTCATGAGTTGGAATAAAAGATCTAAGGTTTATTCTCTGGTGATTATAGAAGAAAATAATCTGATTTGAAGCTGGAAACAAGAGAATTTGGACATTTTTCTTTCTTTAAAAGTGGCTCAAATCAATCGATAATAATAATAATAATAATAATACTGATGCTGTGGTGTTTGTTGTGTTCCTGGTTGATCTGTAGCATCAGATTCTTCTCTGGAAACTAAAGGTTTCCCAGAAAGTGAAGGTGTATTTGTTGGCAGCTTGTTCAGAAACCTGTTTGCTGCTGTATTAGAGTTCTCATCCTTCTCTTCCCTGACAGCTCGGGGCTTTCTTTAGAGGATTCACTGCTCAGCGGTAAGTTCTCAACCTGGATGATGAAAAAACAACAGAAAAAAACAAAGTTTACTCCTTTAAATCTGGAAGAAAACTGGGAAAAAACACGTGTGTCGACTTTAAAGAAGTGAGAAGGTGTCAGCGACATGTTTGATGATGTTCCTCCTTGGATCAATATTGAATGTGGATAAAATAAACATGTGGTTTACACCTTCTGTTAGAATCTAACCCTCACGTCACTGCTGGTTCTGGGAAAGACGCTTTAGTGCAGGAGCTAGCCTGTTAGCTTAGCATAAAGGCCTGGCTTTATGCTAAGCTAATTAGCCTTTAAAGCTTGCATGTATCACCATTAATTTTAACCCCTCACGATAATCATCAACGGTTGTGACCAGAAGATTAATCACAAATAATAAATGAGGGAAATTAAAGGTCCAAATGAGGCTAAAACCGCTGTGAAATGTTGATGAACCTTTGTTTCATTTGTCTGTTTCCTCCTGAAGACCAGCGAAAGCCTGACGCGTCCGAGCAGCAGAAAGAAGTGATGGAGAAAATAAACGAGGAGGAAGAACTCATCAAACAGGAAACGGCTGCTGGCGACAAGGAAACGGCTCCCATCAAGAAAAACACCGAGAAGAAGAAGAAGAAATCTAAAACCAAGGAAGGGTCATCATCATCATCATCATCCTCTTCTTCTTCCTCCTCATCTTCATCTTCCTCCTCTGATGATGAAAAACCCCAAAAAGAGGCCAAAGCCTAATTACTTCCTGTCCCTCTTTGACTTTTCATATCTAATAATGTGATTATTGTCACTGATGAACGTGTAAAACTGTTGACGAGTTGTATTTTCTCAGGTATCAGTGAATAAATAAATCCTGGTTGACACCAAACATCTTGTTTCTGCTGTTTTTACACGAGTTAAAGTGGTTTTCAAAGATGAATATAACATAACACTTATTACAGATAATATATATAATATACAGGGAGGAAAACATCAGAAACGGCTGAATTTTCTCATTTTATTGACCTCATTTCCTCTTCTATTAGGTTGTTATATGTAATATTGGATTAATTGTACTGAATTAAAGATATTTCCCCATAAATGATCCCAATGTAGACTGTATAATATATAATATGAGTAAAAGAACATATTTAAATGCTCATATGAACAATTTCTTGTACATTAAAGTCTTAGTAATTAATTATTATTCCATTTCTGATTCTGATATTGTGCTTTAAATACAAAATAGGACATAAAAATATGGAGACATTTGTTTTTTTGTGTGTTTTTATTTTTTCAAATGACGATGGTACAGACGACATGAAAGCACAGAGAGGAGGAAGAGGAGGAGGAGGAAGGGTTTTAATCATCCAACACAATGATACCGCATGGTGGAGGTCAAGGGGCAAGCAAGAGTACCAAATGGAGTAAAAGATATCGTATCAAAAATGTCTTTTTTTCATATATATATTTATATAGGACTAATAATTCTCTTTAACTACGCAAAGCAAGGAATGCCCTTTTTTATTATCTTGAGCCTCGGCTTTCCCTAAGTTCAGCCAACTTTATTTGTTTAAAAGGAAAAAAAATAAGAGCGGACATGTTTTTTGAGGGGTGGGGGGAGGGGGAGGGGCTGATGGGGCGTCCTGTCCGATGTGGGCGACATTGTCTCCGGGTGGTGAGTTTGGACGTGTCCGTGGGGGGTTTGGATTCTCTGATGGGGAACCTCAGCGGGAGAAGGTCTTTCCCCTGGAAAACAAAATCAAAGACACATTAGAGTGTAATATGTCGCAAAACGCAACTTTCTACGACTTTTCCTGGTTTAATAATTCATTTTTTAAGACTTTTTATAAAAAACTGCATGTTTTTATGGCCCAGAAGAACATAATTTGACCTCTAGCAGCAATACAGTCTGCCTTCTCACACACTCACTCAAAAAAAAAAAAAAAACTCCATCCTCCACCCCCTCTCCAGTCACAACAGGTGTCCCCCAGGGCTCTGTCCTGGGTCCCCTTCTCTTCATAACCTACCTCCTCCCCCTCGGCCATCCCTACCTTTCTTCAAAATCTAACTCCACACTCTCATCCCCCCGCCTCCCCCAAAAGCGGTTCAACTATAACTTTCTAAAACTAAAGAGCAATAAATCTGAAGTCTTACAAATTGGCACCAAATCCACATTATCTAAAGTTGACTCAATTCAAATAGTAAATACTAAAATATTGCGGGACACACATCTCAAAAACATACAAAGATTCAGAGCTGCAGTTGGCTCAAACTTCTAAAAACACAAAATACAGATAAATAAATACAGTAAATCTCAAAATGTCTGGAAACTCGTCTGTTAAAGGACTGAATCTAGTCTCTTTTGGTTAAAACTCCGCCCCCTCCCCAGTTACAACAGGTGTCCCCCAGGGTTCTGTCCTGGGTCCCCTTCTCTTCATAACGTACCTCCTCTCCCAAATGTATTATTATTTTTAAACTGAAATCAACTAAATGTATTATACATCAGAGCATCTGTAATTCTACCTACCGTCACTGCTGCTTTGTACTATTCTCATCAGTCATTATTTGTTGTGGTTCTGGTTTGTTGGCTTTCATAACCGCTTTGATCGGCGGTTTCACTCGACATAAAAAAATGTGGCATTGTCTTTGTTGAAGCATCGAAACAATGCTTTGATTGACGCTTGCCTTTCCAGTTCTATAATTACAGAGACTTTCTTAACCTCCTGTGTTTATTTTTGTACCTCGTGGCCAAATCGGAGATTCATTCAACCCTTTCATCAAAACAATAAATATTCCAAATTACTTTAGAGCTACAAGGCTGCAGGACATCAATGCGACAGGTTGAAGCTGATAAAAATTCCTCTTTGTCTGACATACAATACTAAAACAACATGACAGGTCACGCAACCACACACCTCCAAAACACACAAAGGTTCAGAGCTGCAGTCGGCTCAGACTGAAAAAAAGGACAAAGGCGTCCATTATAGGAAATACAGATACAACAGTAAATCTCAAAATGTCCAGAAACTCGTCTGTTAAAGGACTGAATCTAGTCAGGTGTCCCCCAGGGATCTGTCCTAGATCCCCTTCTCTTCATAACCCAAAGACTGAATCTAGTCTCTTTTGATTAAAACTAAAAAAAATAGTTTCAGTTGAGATCTGAAAAAGAAAAAACCTTCATATTTACACGTATACAATAAAGAATAATCTATTAAATGAACCAAAACGGCACCAAAAGCACTTTTCTTCATGTCCTGCCAACTTCAGCCATTCTCACTTTTCATAAATGCACCAAACGTCCGTGGAAACAGAAACTTTACTCACGAAATGGTCTTCATCTCCTTCTTCTCTGCGTCGGGTCGAGCCCGGTTCAGAACCTTGAGGAAGTCCGATGTCTTGGCCCTCATACGCGTGTGAATGTAGGCCTGAACGTAGAAATAAACATAGACACGAGTCATGTAACCTTCAAACGGAGATAAGAGGTTTATGAGAAGCTTGGTTTGTTTCCTGTGTGAAAACGCAGCATCTTAAACACAATATATGCAAAACAAGATGAGACAAAGTTAAAGTTCTGATTTAATTATCTCATAATTTACTGTCATATGTCAGGGCGGGTTGTGAAACAGGAAAATAACTGTAAAACACACATGTACATTGTTCTATACGAGCGGAGACAACAGGATTCCGTTTGTCAAGCTGGACCCACCCACACCGGCCCATAAATCCGCCGCTGACTCCAGTTTTACTATCTGCCGTCTGAGCAGTGGGCGCAGCGGGAAATGCTAGAAATGCTGAACGCGGCTTTGATCGGCGCCTTAAAACAAAGACCATTCGGAGCATTTCAGCTCGGTGTGTCATCGGCAAACAAACGCCCTGAAAAAAACCTGTAAGATCAGTGAGTTTCTGCTGGGACTGGACCGGGGTCAAAGGGCAAAGAGTAAAACATGAAGATTACAGGAATCTATCCTGCAATTAAAGGAAAAAAAAACGTTCTAAAATACAAAGCATCGTCTGAACCAGCCTCATAAAACCTGTTGTTTATTTCAGCTACGACATCATCTACACCTTTGTTTAATACCATGACATTAAAATCTGTTTAAATATGGATCAGGGACAAAAAGTAAAGTGGAGTTAATAGTTTAACTCTCTGAAAACAGCTTTAAACTATTAAATATCAACAGGTTTTATATTCTAGGGGGATTATAGAGAGAGAGATTACACAAATTAGTTGTTTTTATAAAAAACGATGATCCAAATGGAATCGAAAAGGAAAGTTTGAGATATAATAATAGGAGGCTAATTAAAATAAATAGGCCTCAATCTCTTTAAAAAAATAATTATATATAAATTATAATAAATATAATAAAAAATATTATTTAATATTTATAATAATAATATTTTATTTATTTTAATTGTATACATGTAACTTTTTTATAATTAAATAAAACATTAAATAATATTAAATAAATAATATATATGGTATTTCGTGTCAAAAAAAATTAAAATAAATAAATAAATTGCACGAAATGAAAAAAAAAAATTATACATACATAGATTTTTTTTATACTTTATGTGTTATAAGATCATTTGTTAGGGATAAAAAGCTTTATATTTTTAATTATCCTCGGTATTAAATGGTGACTTTTGTATAAAACAAGATATTTTATGTGTAAATCTTAGTATTTTGGGGATAAATAAGTTTACTTTATGATGGTATTTTTATTATAAATATATATAAAATGGCTCTAAATAGGAAAACAAGGATAAGGAATTAAAACTTTGAGATATAATTATTATATTGTTCTATAGAAACTGGACTAAACTACAGGTTTAATTCCAATAAAAAGGAGAAATAATGTAATAATAAACAGGTGGTTTGTTGCTGCAGATAAATAAATGAATAAACGCTGATTCCTGCTGAGCTTTCTCACCTTGGAGCACTTTATATGGTAGTGCAGGTAGTCCCTGAAGGTGTGGATGAGGTTGATGGTGTTGTCTCTGGCGTTGGCGTTGGTGTGACGGGGAAACAGGACTGAAAACAACACGACACGTTTAATCTCGGACTTTTATCTGTACGATCTGTTTAAAGACTCCGGCGCCTGGAACTGACCGAAGGTGATGTATCCGATGTTGTCTCCCACAGCGGCGTCCGTGTCCTTCAGCTCCAGAGGAGGCTCCCTGTGGCTGAACAGCACCTGAGGAGCCGTGTGGCTGGCCCTGCGGCCCTCTTTAAACTCCTGCAGTTATATGATGGAGTCATCAGAGACAACAGAGAAACGATGCAGCATCAACACAGAAGGGATTCATGTGGGTAAAAACACAGAAATTAGCATTTTACTTCTTTGTTCAGCATGGCAGCAAGGTCAAAAGTTAATATAACAATAAACTCAGCTACAAGTATGTATAATGTATTGACCCTAACGAGCTTCAGTCCAGTGCACCTTTCCCTAATTAAGCTAACGAGGCTGTGATGTCATCACCTGCATGAAGACTTTCCCGATGATGACGTCGTCGTCGTCTTTGAACACCGTGCTGAACACCACCGTCACTCGGTCCTTCTTGGCCTCCACGTACCTGAGGACAGACCAGACGTTAGGTTTCCTGGCGTCAACGTCTTCAACCAGGTTTTTAATCAGAACCGGGGACCAGGTCCTCCTACATGGACTCGTCGTCTCTGTAGTGGACCACGGCTCTCTGCTCGCCCTCCTTCCCTTCCTCCTGGAACTTGAAGTATTTCTCGAACACGGAGGCGAAGCAGTTCCTCTTCAGCATCCCGGCCTGGTGGACCACCTCGTCTTTGTTGGCCGGGAGAGTGTCCAGGTCGTAGAGGAGGGACACGTTGTAGCCTGAGAACCAGCAGAGACCATTAGAATAATACAACCAGAAGGCTCTGTTAGCCTGAAAGCTAACGTTGTAGCCTGAGAACCAGCAGAGACCATTTATTACAATAATACAACCAGAAGGCTCTGTTAGCCTGAAAGCTAACGTTGTAGCCTGAGAACCAGCAGAGACCATTTATTACAATAATACAACCAGAAGGCTCTGTTAGCCTGAAAGCTAACGTTGTAGCCTGAGAACCAGCAGAGACCATTTATTACAATAATACAACCAGAAGGCTCTGTTAGCCTGAAAGCTAACGTTGTAGCCTGAGAACCAGCAGAGACCATTTATTACTATAATACAACTAGCTGTTAGCCTGAAAGCTAACGGTTCCACCGTCCAGACGCTGCCTTCAGTGTGATAGAAGGTTTTTATCCAGTCTCTTAAATCCATACAGGTAGATCTGATATAAAGAGATTTATTGTCTTTATTTTCTTAAAATCTTGATTTATTTATTAATTACAGTCACGTCTATTCATCAGTTTACATCACACATCATTATAGACTAGGAGATGAATCTTATTGATTCCTGACCCCATTTTACAGTTTTATTCATTTTATTATGTTATATTTATCAACTATCATCATACATCGCAGCTAGCATTGATTGAGTATTTCACTGTAAGAACAAGTATTTTAGTGTATGTATTTAGAGTTTATAGTATAATAGAGAGTATTTTAGTGTATTTATTTAGTATATTTAGTGTATTTTAGTGTATTTATTTAGTGTATTTTACTGTAATAGAGTATATTTTACTCTGTTTTATATATATTTTATATGTAAACCAGTCAACCAACAAGGTGAAAACCTGTTTTTTTCTCCTTTAATTCTAATCATCTCAGGATGATTGATGACAACTCACCAGCCTCTGGAGAAACCAGGAAGTTTCCATACACCCTTTTCAGCAGCTGCAAAAAGAAGAAAAGGTTGATTTTTTATTGCACTTCTCTAAATGCAAAATATAGAAATAACATGACAACAGCAAGAGAAGAGAATAAAATATAACTAGAGGAAGTGTTACCGGTTTGTGGGAAATGGACTTAAACTGTTTTATAGATGAAGTTGTTGCTGTAACACGTTAAATTAACAGCAAATAAATTCAATAAAAACATTTTACTTCAGTGGTTTTCTCAGCCTGTAGGAAACTTTCAGAGAAGTTGCATCAGAGACCTGCAGTTCAGGTAGAGACGGTGTTTAACCACTGTCATTTAGGAATGAACTCACCTACTCTGGTATGTTAATAACAGAAAAAACACACATTCCTTCCTCACACGGGTCTCTGCTGTATTCCTGCAAACTGCTACTGACCTAAACCTCCATTTATCCCGTTATTCATGCATATTTATCTTCTTTTATTCAGGAACGGACGATGAAAGCTTGTTGGACGTCGGCCAGGACGTCGGCAGTCGCCTGTGGTGGTGAGTGACTACAACTCACTTCCTGTTCCTACCAGAGGCCTCGGCTGCTGCTTTCTTCCTTATATGGACTTAATCGACCTTTTTAAACCACATTTCAGCGCTTATAGACACTTAAATCAGACAGAAACCTGTGGCCATGACGAGAAAGTCAAAAACTGGTTAAAATCCAGTTTATAGGAGCATTCATCAGGTTTATTAATGGACATTTTATCCTTTAAAAGTGGATTTTTTATATTTTCTTGGGATTTTTTGACATAAAACATCATCAGAAAGTAAAATTAAAAAGATATAAAACCTTTTATCTCTGATAAAATACTAAATATGTACAACACATCTGGAGTATAGTAAATATATATGTTAAAAAAAGAGGAAATCAAGGAATATTTGCATTTAATTAACCTCCTACAGTATATTAAAGTTCTTTTGGGTTATTTATAGTATCGATGATCAATAGATCAGTGATTAATAATGTTTGATAAGAAGAGAAAGTGTAAATATCAGGTCTATAAATGACATTTATCTGTTCATGTTGGATTCTTGTTGTTTAAAAGTCATTTTTATCATTGAAATAACTCATTTGTACATGTTTTGCTGATAAATTTAAATATTTAATCCAACTAGAACATATAAAACATGTTAATAGCGTGTGTTTTATCATTTTTAACAGAGTATAGTAAGTTTTTATGATGACACCTTCATCACTGATCCATATTTAAACTGATAATCATGATATTTATTTATTTTAATTATAGGAATCATTCATCAGGTCTGTATAAATGGACATTTATCTGTGTTCATGTTGGTTTCTGGGTATTTAAAAAGAGTTTAAAGCCTTTAAACTCTGCTCCCAGGTTTTTAGGGTTGAGTCACAGACTCCTACACGTGTTAGAATTAGTGGATTTTAACGTGAACACTCTCTTTTATTAGACGCGCTGTGTTTTACCTCATCAGCTCCGTGCTCCTGCAGCTCCTTATAGAACTTGAGGGAGATGCTGACCATCACTTTGGTCTTGTCCCCGTTGGGGTTGGAGATGTGGTACAAGACGCCATCAAAGTCTACGACAACGGAGAGATTAGAAAAGGACAGGATCCAGGATTACTTCAGTCTGTGATTACTGGAACATGTGTAAGAGGAGGCGGGTTGAGTCAGAGGAAGGTTACGGCATCGACCGGTGTCATTAAACCCTACGATGTATCATGATGCTTAACGAGCTCGTTAAACTCTACGCTGGAGTTTGAGGAAGTGTTGGACACTCACCTGCAAATGTCACGTCCACAGCCTCTGGTTTAGTTCTGCAAAAAGAATGAAAGAAATCAGCAGCTGCAGGATGTGAACAGGCAGTTATTTGATAATAAAAAGACATTTTAACTGATGAAAAACGTTTTAAAATCTGTGTTTTAATTTCTGGTTTTCTCTGTGATAATTAGCAGAAGATGTTTGTGTTTCTAGGAACATTTTTTCTGATATTCTGGACAAAAAACAGGACATTTTATGTTGAATCTGATCCACATTTAAACCATTTAATGAACCAAGATCACAAGTTCTGAGAAACAAAAAAATATTATAATATTATCACAGAGAAAATGAAGGAAACCAGCAACATTAAAACTTTAGACCAATTAAAACACAGATATTTTAATGTTTTTTATTTATCGATTATTGAAATGATTAATCGATTAGTTGTTTGGTTTGTAAAATGTCTTTTTTTGTCCAAAGATCATCAGTTTATTATTATAGAGACTAAAGAAACCAGGAAATAATCAGAATTTAGACATTTTCTAATTAATAACTGACTCAAAACATTAATTTATCTAAATAGTTGTCTATCAATGTAATAGTTGATAACTAATCAATTATTTCCTGATAGTTTCAGCTCTATTATGAACCAAACAACTGATTGATTTTAAATAATCAATACATCAACTATCAACAATAGGTGTTAGTTGCAGCCCTGGGGCATAGTTTGGATTAAATTAAGACATTTTATGAGAATAATCCGTCAACATGCTAATTCTAATAGAATTATCTTGTGTTTTCCTGCTGGAATGAATCTCCCAGACACTAGAATTGCAGCTTTTAGGCTGAGAAGCAGCTCTGAGGTGATTAATGCTCCTTTAATAAACTGCTGTGCTGCAGCTTGTCAGCTCACAGGCTGCAGCATGAACACAGGAACGCGGAAGCTGCAGAGAACTGGGCGATGGCTGCAAATAAACCGCATTTATTAAGAAAAAACTAATAATTTAACGCTCAACAGTCAAATAAATGCATGCACTAACGAAAAGACACCGGAAATGAGCCGTTTCTGCCATGTTGAAACCAGCAGAGTCCAAACAATTAAACCTCATTCAACGATATCCTTTCAGGTGATATTTATTAGTAATAAATATTAATATTAATAATAGAATAGTTATTTATAGACACATAACGCCCGTTTTAGTTGTGGAGAAATGGGCGCCGTTAGATTTCTGTTCATTTTTAAGCTGTGAAACATCATTAAAATGTTTGTATTAAATCTATTTATCAGCTGAATCATTCAGGAGCAGAGGAATGTGTTGAATTGGAGTGTTAATTAGAGGTGATATAATTACAGGGGTTACCGAATGTGTCGTAACACCTCAGACACACCCAGATTCAGGCGTTGTGTCATTTCTGCATTTTTTTAAACACTTAAAAAAACAACACAGATGAATTTTTACTAGAATAATAAACGCGTTTAAGCTGCGTTTGACATTTCCAATGCACCTTAAAGCGCTCACTTCACCTGCGGCTAAATGGTGTGTTAATAAAAGCAGGAAGCTAGCGTTAGCCGCGTTAGCTGCGTGGAACAAACGTTTCTCACCCGTTAGAGGCGCCATCAAACTTCAGCGACAGAGTCTCCTCTATGATTCGGTTATTGATTTCTAACAGGATCATCGCAGCGGTGTTTGACGACTAACAGGTGTTGATGGTCGCTGCTTTTTTTGCTGCGATTAACCTCTTTGTGTCAAATTCTGCAAAAAAAAAAAAAAAATTCCAGACCGCTTCCGTCGGGGCTCCGTCTTCCGCCTTGTCGCTTCCGCGTATTTTACCCTCAGGACCCCTTTAGATGGGGATGCCCGCTGCGATGCCTGTAATAAATTTGTAATGACAATTGTTCTAATTGAGGTAGATTAGATGTAGAGAAATCAATTAAAATAACAGTATATTTATTTTGCTTATGTTTTTTTATTTACTTATTTATTTATAGACTAATAGTTGAACACAGCTTTATTTTCCATGTGTTCATCACTTAATATTGAATTTAAAATGCAGTTTTCTTGCATGTTATAATTCACAAAAGTCTAAATAAATGCACAAGGGGTTAGTAAAAAAATATATTGTTTCTCTGCATGTTTTCTTTGTGAACTGACCCTTAAAAATGTAGCTTAATAAGGAAGTATAGCATAATAATGCAGTATAATTGTTAGTTATTCAAATCATGTCCATTTTTCAAAAGTGACATTTCAGTTTGTATTGATTTTGTATTGGCAGCAAGAACATTGTGTAATAAAAGAGAAAAAATAGAGTTTCAGCATCCGTGTTTCCCTATATCTCTGATATCTACTGATTGATAGGTGAAGAATTGCTGCAGAGAAACCATATCCCTATAATTCATTGGCCTTCACTGGAAGAGAATGAAAAACAACATTGAGGAATTCTACAAAAGAAAAGTGCAACCTGAGACTAATGTCAGCACTGAGCCAGGTTTCATGTTGTTGTTGGCATGTTTCACTGGAAACAGCAACTAAAAACTAACACAACAAGTATTATTTATGTCTAGGATCACTTTACACTTCATTCATACATATATTACTGCCTACCACTAATATTTAAGTTGTTAGACTTGACTTTATTAAGATAAAAAACTCATAAAACGTCTTTATCCCAAATATTTATAATATAAAACCTGACCTTAAAATGTACGTTAACATGAAACCTGGCTCAGTGCTGACATTAGTCTCAGGTTGCACTTTTCTTCTGTAAAATTCCTAAATGTCATCAGCCGTGTTGTTTTTCATTCTCTTCCAGTGAAGGACAATGAATTATAGGGTAGTGGTTTCATCACCGATCAATCAATACACATGCTGTTATTGCTGCCGATACAAAATCAATACAAACTATGAAATCATCTTTATTGCTCCTTCAGACATGTTGTGTTTTCTGTCTGATCCATCAGGCCTTAAAGTCCTCACAACTTATTGATTTTAACACATAAAAACATGTTTAACACAGGAAACAATTCATTATCCAACCATAACATAATTATTACCAGTAATTATTACCAGTAATAAATACCAGTAATAATTACCAGTAATAATTACCAGTAATAAATACCAGTAATTATAATAATTACCAGTAATAATTACCAGTAATAATTACCAGTAATAATTACCAGTAATAATTACCAGTAATTATAATAATTACCAGTAATAATTACCAGTAATAATTACCAGTAATAATTACCAGTAATTATAATAATTACCAGTAATAATTACCAGTAATTATAATAATTACCAGTAATTATAATAATTACCAGTAATTATAATAATTACCAGTAATAATTACCAGTAATAATTACCAGTAATTATAATAACTACCAGTAATTATTAGCAGTAAAGCTGCAGGTCCTCCTAACAGTTGACTCATCAGTGTATAATTATAATTTATTTCTATTATTCTCTGTCGGACTCAGTGTTTCTGTAATAATTACCAGTAATAATTACCAGTAATTATAATAATTACCAGTAATAATTACCAGTAATTATAATAATTACCAGTAATAATTACCAGTAATTATAATTATTAGCAGTAAAGCTGCAGGTCCTCCTAACAGTTGACTCATCACTGTATAATTATAATTTATTTCTATTATTCTCTGTCAGACTCAGTGTTTCTGTAAATATCAGTGAAACTTCAGGCTGAAAACCTTTTTATTGAGTTTTATTGAGCAGTAAATTTACAGAGAATCATTTATGACATATAAATAAAATAAAAGTAGGTTCTAAAACACACCACTATCTAAACACTAAATTACACACTTCTTTATTACGTTACTATGACGACCCACTGGAGGATATTTATCAGATGATTTTTTTACATTTCTTTTAATTTCTACTCTAAATTTTCACACAATTATCTGTAATTTCTACACTTTACACTTTAAATAATTATCAATGCTGCTGCTATTTCATTCTGACGTGTTTCCATGACAACCGCGGAGCCAATAAAGTCCATTATTTGACCTAAATTTGAACTAATCACTGTTAAAATACCTTTAAAAGGACAAAACTACACACAAACACATTTATTATCTTTACAAAACATGACGACAGCTCATTTATTTGGATTTAAAGGTTGATTTCACCTAAAAAATCACGTGTTCTCATTCCTGAGTGTTATAATTGTGTTATAATTAATAGACTTTAACTCAATCACCTTATTAAATACCTTTAAAGGGACAATGCAACACATAAACGGACACAGATCAGATATTTTCACTGAGTAAACAGATGCTTCATCTTCTCCAGACGTGTTTTTAACTCTGAAGCCTCTTATTGTTATTTAATACTCTGATTCTGATATTTCACTGTAGACTGAGTGTTTTCCAAAGGAAGCTGAGTTAAAACGAGTCCTTCTGGTTTGTGGGAGTCGGGCTCTGTCATTACCAGGTATTCACCAGCTGTCTGGATGTGATTTACACACACGATGCATCTGGATGCACAATTACTGCAGAATCCGTGTGGGTGAGCTCCGTGTCCTGTCATTACTGCTGCCGTGTGATTACCATGTTGGTGTTTTACACGCTGACAGACGCTCGCAGCACATTCCAGCACACACACACACACACACACACACACACACACACACACACACACACACACACACACACACACACACACACATCCACCTGCTGATGTTGGTTCATCTCCTGTTGCTGCACAGAGTGAAGACAGTTTCCTGCAACAATCTGCCTGTTAGCCAATCACTGACGGCCCTTTAGATTAAACAATGAGTTTTATTCTAGGAGGAAATCCTCAGCAGACGCAGGGAAAAGAGAGATAATCAGGTTTTACTACTTCTAGGTTTGTGATTTTAGTCTGATTCTATGAACTAGAGACAACATTTACCACTAATTATAAATAAAATATCCTCATTTAGAGCATTAAACATGCATTAAAATATATAATGTTTGCAAAGAAATGAGATCAAATTCATTTAAAATTAACATAAACTAATGTTTTACACTGGAAATCAGTGTTTTAATGCAATAAATCTTATTTTTAATCATAATTAAATCTTTAATTTGTTCTTGGTTTAGTTACTGACAACATTTACCACTAATTACAAATAAAATATGAACATTTAGAATATTTTTTTGTAGAAAATGACAAATAAAATAACAGAAAATAATGTTTTCAGACCTCAAATGTAAAGAAATAGGATCAAATTCATTTTAAATCAACATAAACTCATGTTTTACACATGAAATCAGTGTTTTAATGCAATAAATCTTATTTTTAATCAGAATCAAGTCTTTAATTTGTTCTTGGTTTAGTTACTGACAACATTTACCACTAATTACAAATAAAATATGATCATTTAGAGCAGATGTGTCAACAAATAATTAATAATAAAGTGAAAAATTCTTAGTTTTGGTCCAATAAGTTGGAGTTTTCTTGTATATTTTATTCCATTAGCAGATAATTTATCTTATTTAATGTTTGTCCTTGTTTTAGTCGATTTAATCCTAATTAATCCTAAAAGTTAATTCTACTCATTATTACACTAATTGTTCTTTATATAATATATTCATCATGTATCTCTCCTGTTTTGTGAATTAATTAATTGTGTAAATATTTATTTTAAGTATTAGATGATGTGGTTATTTATACGTTAACGACACTTTACATCAAATTACTCTGCATTTAACCCATGAACCAAAGTTTAATTTAACAATTTATTGACAGAAAATAATAAAATAAATCAACAAAGCAAATAAACGAGATCAAATTCATTTTAAATCAACATAAAACTGATGTTTAATGGTTCAGAAATTAATATTTGGTGCAATAAATCAACAAATATGTAGGTGAGTGTGTGTGTGTGTGTGTGTGTGTGTGTGTGTGTGTGTGTGTGTGTGATTGTGAGAGTCACACGCGTCATTAGAAACTTCTCGTTTCTTCAATATTTCACAACAAAATCAAAGATTAGAGTGAAAGATGTAGAGAATTGTTGGTAAAAAAACAAATAGAGTTCATTATCAGGCTGAAAATATCATATTTAACACAATTAGTCAAATGTTTAATAGAATTATTGGCAGATAATTTTGCTTATTTCAATTTTATTTTCAAAGTATGAGATAAAATACGACTAAATTCACCAAACAACCCAGTGATTCTACTTGTTATTGGACCTAAACTTGTTATTATTAGTATTTTCATGTGTTTTTCATGCAGGACTTTTCCCTGTGGAGGTTATTTATCCATGTCTGATGTTTCTGAAGCAGAGAAATCCTTTCTGTCCAAACGTGTGGGTCAGGTGACGCCTCGTTGCAGCAGAAACGTAGAAAGTGAGAAAAGGAAACGGCCGTTGAGTCATTTCTCTGAGAATCAGCTCTGACTCCACTGGGTTTGATCTGGAAGCTGAAATGGAGCCGACGCTCAAAGATGGTGAGTGTTGGACTCATGTTATAGTAAAACATATAAATATATTATAATTATATTATAAGAACAGCTGGTTGTGTTTAAACAGGTTTACAGAGTCATACCAGGCAGGATCTATATGTAGAAAGTGAGATTTTAATGTGATTTAATCATTAGATTAAATCACTAGAATTAAAACAATCGTTTTATTGTGTTGAGAAACTGTAAAAACTGTAATCTGTGATGTCACAACTGTACAGACCCCAGGCCTCCACCTCAGTTTTCTGCTGATGTGATAATTAATTTTTTACCGTTTCCTGGTTAATTTCTGGCTTGTTTCCATGACAACGTCGGAGCCAAAAAGTGATTTTTCTGCCGGAAAGTGCATTATTTGACCTAAATTATGACCAGTCCACTGTTAAAAGAGCTTTAATAGGACAATAAATGTCATAGTGAGAGGGCAGGCAGCGTAACCCACTTATTCTATCTATAACTATCATTTTACAGTATTTTCTTTGCAGAAAACATCATTTTAATGTCTGTTATCGTTGCTGTTTGCACTGATCTGCCCAGAAACAAAAAACTATTGATCTCATGTATAAAATCCTCTTTTTTTAGGGGATTATTCTACAGACTTGAATGATTAAATAGATTAAATATACATGTAATTATCTAAATAAAATCAGGAAGGAGGAAGTTGATGACGTCATGTGACAGGAAGTAGTTGGAGATTTAGCTAAAAACGTAAAAAGTTGTCGACTATCATGTGATTAGAAATAAAAATGTCTATTTTTTATTTAAAGTATGAAATGACTCATTAGACTTCTAATGGTGTTATTTATTTAATGGATAAATATTCAGACGTTATCAACCTGCTGATTATTTGGGGTAAATATCATATTCTCACTCTGCCTCATTCACTAGTTTTATACATTACTACTTTACATCTATGACAAAGATGGATAATATGAATATGGTTGGTAATAAACTGTATTTATCATAACTCAATCCTGTCCTCACTGTTATTTTCACCATTGTTGCTGGAATTAATTCCTCATTTTATACCGTTTTCACCTTTCCTTGATGTCTACATTCTTTGTGTTAAATAAAGTTTTAAAAAAGTAGCTTACATATATATAGACAAGTATTGTGATGTATAAAATAAGAAGGAATGACATTCAGCAGATATTAAAGTGATGATAATGGGTTTTTAAAGGAGTGAGACGAGCCAATCAGAGACTGAGGAAGTTTCAAAATAAAAGAAACAGGGTGAATCTTCACTACAACTGGTGTCCACCTGTTTTTATTGTTTTTTTAATCCGTAGTCATGGCGATGTCCTTCCCCTTTGATGATTTCTACGACGTGAACGAGACGCTCCACAGCAACCAGACGTACGTGGTGGATCCCAACACGTTGTCCTGTGAACCCAAACCCTTGGACCCGTCCGCAGCTTTATCCCTCAGCATCAGCTGCATCTCCATCTTCCTGCTGGCCATCCCCGGGAACCTGCTGGTGGGTCTGGTGATCGGCGCCAGCCGCCAGTCGCTGACGCCGTCCGACGTGTACCTGCTGCACCTGACCATCGCCGACGGCCTCATGGCCCTCACCCTGCCCTTCTTCGCCGTGGCGCTGGTCCACGGCTGGCTGTTCAGAGACTTCATGTGTAAACTGGTCAACTTGGTGTTCGAGGCCAACTTCTACACCAGCATCCTGTTCCTGGCCTGCATCAGCGTGGACCGGTACCGGGTCATCGTCCGGGCCAGCGAGAGCCTGAAGACGGGCCAGCGGCGCTGCAGCAGGAGGCTGTGCGCGGCGGTGTGGGTGCTGGGCGTCGCCCTGGCCCTGCCGGCGCTCTTCAACGACGCCTTCCGGCTGCGGGGGAAGACGTTCTGCCGGGAGCGCTTCGACCTGGGCCGGGCCTCGTCCTGGAAGATCACCACGCGGGCGCTCCGCCACGTCTTCGGCTTCCTGCTGCCGGTCGGCGTGATGGCGGCGTGCTACGGCGTGACCGTCGCCCGGCTGCTGAGGACCCGCGGCTTCAGGAAGCACCGGGCCATGCGGGTCATCATCGCCGTGGTGGTGGCCTTCCTGCTGTGCTGGACGCCGTACCACCTGACCCTGATGGTGGACACGCTGCTGATGGCCGACCTCATCCCCTTCAACTGCTCCCTGAGGACGGCGGTGGACGTGGCCCTGGTCAGCACCAACTGTCTGGCTCTGCTGCACAGCTGCATCAACCCCGTCCTCTACGCATTCGTAGGAGAGAAGTTCAGGAAGAACATGAAGCTGCTTCTCCTCAGGAAGGTCAGGCAGGAGAGGGCGTCGGGGTCAAAGTTCAGCAGGTCCACGTCTCAGACGTCAGAAAATGGAGCTGTTCTCTGAGACGAGAGCAGGTTACACATGTATATGAATATGAATGAAGATAATAAGAGAGCACTGCTAAATCATGTGTTCAGATCAGATCATCTTTATTTAACCCACAGCAGCAGAGACAGAAGCAGATTCATTATAATACGAGATAAATGCACCAAATATACCAGATAATACGCTGCAGTCACTTAAATATTAACACATTTTAGTTACACTTTCTTGAAATATCATATTCTGTTGGCAGATCATTTCAATTTAACCCTGGTTTTCAAACAATATGACATTGTCAAAGGTCAAAGGTCAACAGGTCTACCTGAAGAGGTTATACATGTATAGATATGAATGAAAATAATAAGACATCACTGCAAGATGATCATTTTATTCAGATTTGACTTCTTCTAGGTCTCTGTTTGGGTTAAAGGAACATTTTAGTTTGATTCTATAAACTAGTGACAACATTTACCCCAAATTACAAATAAAAATATGATCATTTAGAACATTTATTTTATTTATTTTCATCAAATTCATTTTAAAACAACATAATACTAATGTTTACACTTAAATAAATCCTTATTTTTAATAAAAATCAAGTCTTTACTTTGTTCTTGGTGACGTTATTATGTAAAGACGCTGATTTCAGAATAAAATGATGATGCAGTGGTCTCTTATTTATATAAAATAGCTGAATGCTTCTGTGCTGTTATACTGTAAAAATCATAGATAATTAATGGTAGATAATTTAGCTTATTTTAAGGTTTTTATTGATTCGAGCCATTTAGCCCTCTATTGCATGAAGTATTACTTGTTTTAGAATTTATATCACAGCTTTTTAGAAAAATCAAGATAAAGTAGTTGTTGCCATGGAAACACTGTGAAATAGATGGTTAAATCTTATTTTAAAGAAAATGTTAGTCTTAGAATATGAGGTTAACTGAGCAGATAAAAACAAGGTGTATAGAGATAATTAAATAAATCTATCTGAATAAGCGGATGTCTGCAGGGAAACTCCCAGAGTTGCACCTGATGTTGACATTTGACAAACAAGGCTGAGGCCGGAGTTGATGCAAGAACTAAAAGAACAACAAGCAGCCGCATTAATCAGGTGGTGGAAAAGATAGAAAAGAAGGTGTATAAAACACACAGGAGGAGGAAGAAGAAAAACTGCTTTTATTTTGAAATTATCCCTTGATAAGATAAGATTCCATGTCAAATAATTGACATTGAGGTGTGAGGTTAAACATATATTATTATATATTAAGATGCATAAGGCCTGATATATCCCTTCATTTCATAATTTCCATCCAAACCTTTGGTTTCTAGAAGTTATTTTATTTGGTTTCACTGCGTCGATGCTGTTGATATTTGTGGTAAACTGCTTCCATCTAGTGGATGTTTCTACATCCTCTGAACTTAAATCAGTGGTTATTCAACTTTTACTTGAGTGGACCACAGCGATTATACAGATATGCTTTTAATGTTTGTAACCAGCATTTTAAATTTTAAATAATGCATTTATTCCTATTATGGTACAGTTTTTGTATTTATAATGATTCTTGTATAATCTTCATTCTTACTGTTTTCTTTTATCGCAGACATGTAAAACATGTTGCTTTTATCTAAGTGTTATTTGCAAGTCTGATCAATGAAAATAAAAATGATTTTTTCACTTTTTTCCTCCGCTGTGGGATTATTCCTGTTGACCTGTGTCTAAAAGAAATACTAATATATAATTATATTATTTGTCGACAGATGAACATGAAACACAAAGGTTTTCCAAAAAAGAAAGATGTGAAAAAACATGAGCTCTTTTTAAATTTTAATTTTGATGAAAATAAACAGTGAAACACAGTGAAAATTAGGAAAAAAACATTTAAAGTGTTACTAACAGAAATTAAAACGTTTCTACTAAAACCAGCTGATACACACCTATTAATACTAGTGTTTTAAACGTGCTATTTTTATTTTTTACTTATTTAATTAGCAATTTATTGAGGCTCAACGTATAAATCATGTGTTACGATGTTATATTTAACTGTATAGAAACTCCTGAAAAGTAAATATAAATTAGTAAAAATAAATCATATATTTTTTACAATGAAACCAACAGATATCACATATTTTAAAATTATTTTCTGATTTAGAACTTTTGAGAAACGCAAAACGGAAATTGTACTGTACCGAATTGTTCAATAAAGTTTGAACGAAAAAAAACGTTTCACAAAAACAAAGATGGCGCCCCGACGATTACGCTTCAAATAAAAAAACACACGAGTGTAAAAACTTAAGCGGTGACGTCACGGAGGCTGCGACCATTTACAGCAGCGGTTCAGATGGAGCACGAGGTATGTGTTGATTATAACGTATAATTACGGTATTAAAATACGTAAAGGCGATGTTTTTTAACGGAAAGTCAGCGTGTGCGTGTGTAAACGGGCCTCATAGCTGTTATTGTTGTATATATTGTCGTTAGCATGCTAACAGCCTGCTAGCTGAGATTTAACGTTAGTTTAAAATTCAGAAACGTTAACGTTAGTTTTACGTTGACAGTATTAAACTGACGTTTGGAGAAACTGTTTTTAACGTTTATGACCAAAGGGATATGTGAGTAACTTTATCACAAATATAATGTTAAGTCCACAAACGGTATAAAAAGAGTAATTCTGGGTGTTTTATCATAAAGTGGAACACTCGTCGTAGATAATACAGTTAATTGGGCACGTGCTGAGCATAACGTTGTTAAACACGTGAAGCGGAAATTGCACGTGCTTCAGATGTGAGCTGATGCAGTTTGGACTAACTTCACTAATATGTCAAAGAAAAGTGAAATAAAAAGTCTCTTTTTCATCATTTTTGATCACATTCGTGCGATATCATGCTCTTATTTAATAATATTTGCAAAAACAAATGACAAAAACAGGTTTTTATTACATCCACCTGTTAATTTGATGAGACAAATGATAGAAAATCACTTTTTATTCACTGAATTAATAGTTTAAAAATGTTATTAAGCAAACATTTAACTTAAATAGCTCAGTGCTATCTATTTATTAACCCCCTGTTATTAACCAGATTATTAACAGGGTAATAAAACGTATATTTATAGACAATAAGGCGTAACAACATGCTGTATTCTGCTGTGTTGATTCCTTGTTGTCCTTTGTCAGAACACCCTGACATAGATGTGTCAGGGTGTGACTGCATTGTTTTATCTCTTTCAGGTTAACAATGACCCCTGACCCCGCTGCAGGATAGTTCTCTGGACATTGTGGCCGTGTGAAAATGGAGCAAAGGTCGACCTTTTTCCAGTCATGTAGCACTTTAACTACGCCGTATGCACCTTGTTGTTAAATGGTTCCTTTTCTAAATCTCTGGTTTTCTCTGGCACGGCGGGGGGAAACCACACATCGATGAGACTTTCCTATCTCTGCTCCAAAATAATAAATAAAAGAGGAATTCCGGCAGCGTTTTAGCTTCAAAACAAGCCCCCACATGGTGATTTGACAGGCCGGCTGACATGATGGTAGCAGATAACGCAGCAGGAAGTGGGGACCAGTCAGAAGGGGAGAAGGAGATGAGTCCTGCATCTAAAGACGCCGCTGGACGTGAAAATGGGGACGTGGAAATGGCCGCCTCGTCTCCTGAGGAGCAGCTGCCCCCCGACGGCGTCCTGGCGGCGGCCGAGAAGCCCAGAGAATGGAAGTGGCCCATGATTTACTTATGTTTCTATGGATTTATGGCATCGATAAAGCCTGGGGAGCCTTTTATTACACCATACCTACTCAGCTCTGAGAAGAACTTCACCAGGGAACAGGTTAGTTGCTGTTAGTACAAACACATCCTGTTTTTCTATCCTTTATCAACCCTCTGTTCCGTAGTGTTTCCATTTACTTTAACTTTTAGATGCCTCTAATCCCTGTTTACAGCTAGGCATGAAAAGGGGGCTTTTATTTTGAAGGACATGCAGTTTATGAGGTCACATGACCAGGATATCCCTATTGCTGATGGACATATGACATGCGAGCATCATTGTCTCATAACTGAAGGTTGACTTCATTCACAATTTGGGGAAATTTTCACCAAATAAAAAAATGTAACTCACTATTGGGCTTAGTAAAATTATTATTTGTATTTGTCTTACATTTATTTAAATTTTCATATAAGTTTTATATTTATAAGTATTAAAACAAATATGCTAAAATAGATTTGTTGACATATAGCAACAATTTTGGAATTGTGTGCGTGTACACGTGTGTGTGCATGTGCGTGTGTGTGTGTGTGAACTCATTTTCAGACTTGTCCTCCATTACGTCCAGTCTACATATTAACAGTGAACTGTCTCCTCCAGTTAACTGCTGACTACACAGTGAATTAATGAGTTCTCTCCAGGGAGGTTTGCTGATTCTTGTTCAAAGTTCACATTCCTCTGAAGTGGGTCAGTGTAATGTTCTCATGAAGGTTTAGAGGAGCAGCTGTGAATGTGTTAATGGACTGAGCTGCTTCTTTTTCACCAGCGTTTATTCACAATTAACTGAAGTTGAGTCCAGATTCAGCTGAATGTGGATACACAGATATATTACACTGAATGCAAGGTTTCACCTTAACGTCTGTTTATATGTGATCCAGTATTAATAACATAGCAGTAAATCACCAGATATCAGATATAAATGATCCACCACCATCAAACACACCAGTATAACTACTATAAAAACTGGAGCACCTTCCTGTTATCACACAATCTGCTGTGATGCAACAAACTGACATATAAAAAACAACAAGCTCATTTTATTGGTGCATCACAGTATTAGACTAACATTTATATGCATTTCTGCACTTTTAATACTTAATTTATGTACAGAAAGGTTCTAATGCATTATGTTGCAATGCTTAATTCATACACTAAATATTTATATATATATATTAATCTAGGATTTTTGATCAATTTTCTTATATTTGCTAATCATTTGGGCTGCAACTAACAACTATTTTAATTAGTTGTTTGGAAACAATAATTGTTAATAAAATGGTGTAAAATGTAGATTAGTGTTTAATAATCAAAATAAATAAAATGACTAATCCATTAATCAGTTCATGTAATGATCAGCAACTAATCAATGAATTGATTGAGGCAGACTGTTGCTGAAGGTGCTTTAGGACCATAAACAGCTATTTAAACATTTAAATATTAAACTGGGAAAACAGTCAAAATAGGGGCCCTTCAAAATAAAAGCATGCTCAAAATTATCTGAAGTTGCGTTTATTTTGAAGGGCACACAATGTATGAGGTCACATGACCAGGATATCCCTATTGCTGATGGACATTTGACATGTCTAAGTACTATTTACTGCAATGGAAGGTTAATAATCGGTGTGATGTCATCTCCAGGTGACCAATGAGATCACTCCGGTGCTGACCTACTCCTACATGGTGGTCCTGGTCCCGGCCTTCCTGCTGACGGACCTGCTCCGCTATAAGCCGGTGTTGATCCTGCAGGGCCTGAGCCACGTGGCCATCTGGCTGCTGATGCTGCTGGGCACGTCGCTGCTGGAGATGCAGTTCATGGAGTTCTTCTACGGCGTCACCATGGCGTGCCGCGTGGCCTACTCCTCCTACATCTTCTCCCTGGTCAGCCCGGACCTGTACCAGCGCGTGGCGGGCTACTCGCGGTCCTCGGTCCTCCTGGGGGTCTTCACCAGCTCCGTGGTGGGCCAGCTCTTCATCTCGGTGGGAGGCGTCAGCTTCTACACCCTCAACGCCGTGTCGCTGGGCTTCGTCAGCTTCGGCCTGCTGCTCTCCGTCTGCCTGCCCTGGCCCAAACGGTCGCTGTTCTTCAACCGGACCCAGAACCGGCAGAGACGGGATTCTACGGCCGCCAAGTCCGAGCTGGACCGGATGAACCCCAAAGACGCCGGGTCGGCGCCGGCGGCGTCCTGCTGGAGGGATTCGGTGCTGGTCCAGATGCTGCTGGAGGTGAGAAACGTGGGGAAGAATCCCGGCCTGAGGCTCTGGTCCCTGTGGTGGGTGTTCAACTCCACAGGGTACTACCTGGTGCTGTTCTACGTCCACATCCTCTGGAACAAATTCGCCTCTCAGAACAAGAATGTTTACAACGGGGGAGTGGAGGCAGCTTCTACCCTACTGAGTGAGACATTTCTGGATCTACCAAAATAATGTCACTACAGCACCACATCTGCATCCATCCAGCAGGAGGTTTGAATAAGTAGCAGCTTCTTTACGTAGAAATCCTCTGATAACCTCAAAAAACTCAACTAGAAAGACAACTCTAGAAGCTAGGGGTGGGGAATATGTCGCAAATCCATTACTAACCAATTTATTAATTATTAACCCTCTATTGCATGAAATATTACGTAGAAACAGTAAAAACATGTATAAAAAATGCATGTTTTTATTACTTAAAATGGCCTAAATATAATAGATATATTAAAATATATAGAAGAAAAAGTTGTTTCATGAAATTTTCCAAATTTGCATATTGTTGACATGGCAACACATTTTTTTGTATATTAGAAAAAAAACTTACATCAAAATTAAATTAAAGGTAAAAAAATAAAGTTTACTCACATGTCAAATGTCCATCAGCAATAGGGATATCCTGGTCATGTGACCTCATAAACTGTATGTCCTTCAAAATAAAAGCCCCCTTTTCACACCTAACTGTACACAATATAGATTTTATATCACAGCTTTTTTAGAAAAATGAAGATAAAGTAATTGTTGTCATGGAAACAACATGGCCTCATGAGACAATTAAATGGTTAAAGTTCAATAATTTACTTTAACAAGAATAAATGGAAGCGCTAGGATTTCCTGAGGGTCTGTGAACGCATCGTGGACACAACTCTTCTTACTGAGTTAGTAGTTTTGGTGTTTGCTACGGCTGCATTAGCATTAGCCGGTGAGGAATCAAGCAGCAGCTAAACCTGCTAGCATCTTAGCGTGTGGTGCATGTACCAGACATCTCCACCAGGTGGAGCCACACTAGCGCTTGTTTAAATGTCCATTTATCACCAAACTGAAAAGTGGAATCGATCCAGGAACCAGGATTTATTCCAGATCATCACTGATATTTAATCCTTCCCAGTGTTCACTGAATGTGAACCTGACATGAACTCTGCTTTAATCCTGTTAACAAATAAACGCTAACGTAACGTCCTGAGCAGAAGTGAAGATGTGACTCAACATACTGAGAAAACTGTAAAAAACAGGAAGTGGAGAGTTGGAGGAAGGTGCCTCAAATAGAGCTGTAACTATTCTGATATTCATTAATCTATCAATGATTGATATTGATCAGTGTCTCCAAAGCTGAGGATTTAAACTAAAATGTCTTTTTTTGTCCACAACATAAAGATCATCTATAAAACGACTCATTGATTATTATAATTGACTTATTGTTTCAGCTCAAGTTCAATAAATCCTGAATCTATTTGTTGCACTGATCCATTTGTATGATTGAGATAAAATCATCTAAATTTAGTGTTTTTCTTTAGTCAAATCTAATTCTAGTAAAGAAAAATGAAAACAAATCACCTGAAGTGTTAATTTAGATGAATTTTATTCATATTTAACAGAATAAACGAGATAAAAGATCTTATTTCTGTCAAATAGAAGAGTTTAAACACACATTTATAACCACTCATCTGAATTAAAATGAACCATAAATGTGTCAATCACCAGCGAATATGTTGATATTTATAGAATTAAATCTGCAGATCCAGAGGTTGAAGTTGATGTTGATTAATTCATCTTGATTTAATGTTTGTTCTGTATTAATGACAGTCCCCTGCAGTATAAACCTGCATTCTAAACTCCAGGTTTGAGCAGAGTTCCACCTCCAGACGTCTGACCAGTCTCCTCCTCCTCCTCCTCCAGGTGCAGGGACGTCCTTCATCGCCGGCTTCGTGAAGATCCGCTGGAGCGTTTGGTCGGAGCTGGTGATCGGCCTCATCACGGCGGCTCAGGCCGCTTTGTTGCTGCTGATGGTGGAGACCAACAACATCTGGATCTGCTACCTGGCCTACGTCCTGTTCAGAGGCTTCTACCAGTTCCTGGTGCCCGTGGCCACGTGAGTCCACACGTTCACTGACGTCTGATGTGGTTAAAACAGATATAAGTCAAAATGTCTTTAAACCCACAAACCGTTGAATTCACAACTTTATTTACATTAAAGTCATTGAACAAACAGCAATAAATGTTGTTTTTATGAGGCTGAAATAGAAATAGAGTTAAATCTAATTAAATTTAATAAAAACATCAACTGGAATAAATAAAATATACAAATAAATAAATAGAATAAAAATAATAAGAAACTGATGTAAAGGTGTTTAATAAAAAGGTTAAATAAGGTTTATTTATATATATATATATATATATATATATATATATATATATATATATATATATATATATAATATATATATATAGTTTCTAGATCTTCACTCTCTGGTCTCCTATAGGTTCCAGATCTCCTCTCTGGTCTCCTATAGGTTCCAGATCTCCTCTCTGGTCTCCTATAGGTTCCAGATCTCCTCTCTGGTCTCCTATAGGTTCCAGATCTTCTCTCTGGTCTCCTATAGGTTCCAGATCTCCTCTATGGTCTCCTATAGGTTCCAGATCTCCTCTCTGGTCTCCTATAGGTTCTAGATCTTCTCTCTGGTCTCCTATAGGTTCCAGATCTCCTCTCTGGTCTCCTATAGGTTCCAGATCTCCTCTCTGGTCTCCTATAGGTTCTAGATCTTCACTCTCTGGTCTCCTATAGGTTCCAGATCTCCTCTCTGGTCTCCTATAGGTTCTAGATCTTCACTCTCTGGTCTCCTATAGGTTCTAGATCTTCACTCTCTGGTCTCCTATAGGTTCCAGATCTTCACTCTCTGGTCTCCTATAGGTTCCAGATCTTCACTCTCTGGTCTCCTATAGGTTCTAGATCTTCTCTCTGGTCTCCTATAGGTTCCAGATCTCCTCTCTGGTCTCCTATAGGTTCCAGATCTTCACTCTCTGGTCTCCTATAGGTCCCAGATCTTCACTCTCTGGTCTCCTATAGGTTCTAGATCTTCTCTCTGGTCTCCTATAGGTTCCAGATCTCCTCTCTGGTCTCCTATAGGTTCCAGATCTTCACTCTCTGGTCTCCTATAGGTTCCTGATCTCCTCTCTGGTCTCCTATAGGTTCTAGATCTTCTCTCTGGTCTCCTATAGGTTCTAGATCTTCTCTCTGGTCTCCTAGAGGTTCCAGATCTCCTCTCTGGTCTCCTATAGGTTCTAGATCTTCTCTCTCTGGTCTCCTATATGTTTCAGATCTCCTCTCTGGTCTCCTATAGGTTCTAGATCTTCACTCTCTGGTCTCCTATAGGTTCTAGATCTTCACTCTCTGGTCTCCTATAGGTTCCAGATCTTCACTCTCTGGTCTCCTATAGGTTCCAGATCTTCACTCTCTGGTCTCCTATAGGTTCCAGATCTTCACTCTCTGGTCTCCTATAGGTTCCAGATCTTCACTCTCTGGTCTCCTATAGGTTCCAGATCTTCACTCTCTGGTCTCCTATAGGTTCCAGATCTTCACTCTCTGGTCTCCTATAGGTTCTAGATCTCCTCTCTGGTCTCCTATAGGTTCTAGATCTCCTCTCTGGTCTCCTATAGGTTCCAGATCTTCACTCTCTGGTCTCCTATAGGTTCCAGATCTTCACTCTCTGGTCTCCTATAGGTTCTAGATCTCCTCTCTGGTCTCCTATAGGTTCTAGATCTCCTCTCTGGTCTCCTATAGGTTCTAGATCTCCTCTCTGGTCTCCTATAGGTTCTAGATCTCCTCTCTGGTCTCCTATAGGTTCCAGATCTCCTCTCTGGTCTCCTATAGGTTCCAGATCTCCTCTCTGGTCTCCTATAGGTTCCAGATCTCCTCTCTGGTCTCCTATAGGTTCTAGATCTCCTCTCTGGTCTCCTATAGGTTCTAGATCTCCTCTCTGGTCCCCTATAGGTTCCAGATCGCCTCCTCTCTCACTAAGGAGCTGTGTGCTCTGGTTTTTGGCATCAACACGTTCCTGGCTGTGATCCTG
Source organism: Lepturacanthus savala (assembly GCA_030544235.1). Lineage (NCBI taxonomy): Eukaryota > Metazoa > Chordata > Actinopteri > Scombriformes > Trichiuridae > Lepturacanthus > Lepturacanthus savala. Next base: position 9,107,072 of record CM060475.1, read on the forward strand.
AAGAGCATCATCAACCTGATATTCTCTGATAAGCGAGGCCTGGGCCTGGATGTGGGATCTCAGGTAAAATCACCTGCTTCACCTGCTTAATGGAGATAAAACAACTAATCACAGAATCAATGATCAGCAGCTTATCATCTAACTAGGAAGCATTTATTATTTTATTATATGTACTGTGTTGTGGAACTAAAAGATTAAATCACTAATTGTGATTTTTTTTCCATAATCAATCAGTCCTAGTTGCCATAGTAACAAGAAGTTAACAGGAAGCAACAGAAAATGAAGCTTCTGTAGATCTGAGAATCAATAATCAATAATCATCAATAATTAACCTGGAATCAGCAGCTGAATGGAACTCTAATCATTAAGGTTCAGATCAGCAGTAGTTTAATGTTTTACAGAGTTGTGAATGAATTGATCGTTAATGTTATTGATCAGATTTATCAGATTAATTTCCTGATGATGTCATCATCTTTCTCCTCCAGTTCTACGTGTATTTCATCTACTTGTCCACGCTGACCGTCGTCTACCTCGTCTGCGCCGCCGTGGTCATCACCCGTTACTATAGAAACCGGGAAGGGGGCGGGGCCGGCGGCCCGACTCCAGCCACAGAGCTCAGCCCCGTGGCGGCCAATCAGGAGACAGAGCCGCTGTCCAGCAGTAAAAGTCACCAGGCCTGACGTCATCAACGTTAACGAGCCTTAAATCACTGAAGTGCCTCATTTCTCTGCTGAGGCCTTTAATTTAATCACACGATTCATCTTTATTTCCTTTTATTTAATGTGGAAGCACTAAAGTGGAGCTGTGATTCACATCACGTTGATTCTAACGGCCACTCTTTGATTCAGTCTAATTTTCTATAGGAACGTTTTGAGTTGTAGAAACGCACAATAATTATTATTAAATAAAACTTCACGTTGACTCTGATCAGTAAAACGTGGTTTTCAGGTTTAACCTGTTTTATTTTTAGTGACACTCCTGTTTAATGTTAAAGTGTCGTCTGTGTAGAAATGGACCAGATCAATGAGTTTTTCTGTTTGAATCGTTTCATCTTGTTATAAAATCCAAGTATTTTCCACATCCTGCACTTTCTATGCAGCTTTTCTGATAATGTGGTTAATTTTCTACTGATTAACTAGTCGATCTGTATTTATTCAAACATCCCAGCCGGTTAAATCAAATGTTTCTGCTTATTTTTATTCTTTTTAAATATTTCTACTCGGTGTTTAATTATCTTTGCAATCGATCAACTGCAGAGTTTTAGTTGTTTGTGTTAATGTTGGGTCTAAAATCATCGTTGATGACAAACTGACTGACTCTGACCCATAAAACATAAAACACTAGTTATTTTCTAGTTTGGGTTATAAATAAATCCAGAATGTAAAGATGTTTTTTAAAGATTGAGATGATGTAACTGTGAACTTGTCTGAATGCTGTAAGAATAGAAATAGGAAAACGCTGATTATTATCAGGTGATTTTTGTATTCATGAATAAATAAACAATAAATAAACAAACAACTCTGGTTGATTTATTCAAGTGTGAAGTTAACAGGTGGTTTTTATGAATCTTTGTCACTGATTTTCTGTTTTAAACCCCAGATTGTTCTGTCTGTACAGCTGAAGCTGCAATAGTAAAATAATTATTTAAACAGTTAAACTCACATTTCATGGCAACAAAATCCCACAATTGTGATTTTTTTTTTCTGTAAAAATAAACATTTATAGAGACTTGATGAATGATTCTTTAAATAAAAGAATTAAAGCAGCATTTAATGCATGTGAATCTGTTTCCCTCCAACTAATAAATGTGTTTCTCAGCTGTTTGTTCAGCTGCAGCAGCTTCTCTGCAGGAATCATCGGTTCCTTTCTAACGTCGACTGTTTCTCCAGCTGCAAACAGCCTCCTTCACTCCTTTATATACACGACGTTTCCCCGAACAAGAATCAAGAAGTGACTTTTATTTTAGCTGCGTTTGCTGTGGGAAAGTCCACTTCACGACCTTTAACCCCGATTTCGAATCTTTAAATAATCAATGAGTCAGCAGCTAAATGTCACACTGACCTCACAGCAAATACAAATACACTTAAATCAGTTAAATCCTGGTTGTTAAACTGTTTGAATGATCATTTTTATTAATCTGACACTGATGCTGTCATTTATCAGAGCTCGTATTTGTAAATAGAATCCTATTTGAATAGACCTAGTTTAGAATTTTATAAAATTAGTGAATATTATAGAAAGACGTGAGCAGAGACTGTAAACTATAAACCACATACAATATGTTTGCTGCATTGTTATAGAAATAAATAAACTACACACACACATATATAAATCAACTTGTGCTTTCCCCCCATGTTAAAGTGTGTGACCCTGTCGCCCCCTTGTGGTCAGAGCAGCTTCCTGCACGTTCACTTTATTCATTTTTTCTTTATTAGCTCATATAAAAACTTACAGAACATTTAAACATGAACACAGACACATTCTTTAAGTCTTTAAACAACAATAAATACTTACACAGCACATTTAATCTGTTTCTGTCTATAAAACATGCTTGTACACATACGTCTCTTTAAAAAAAGACTAAAGGACACATTATGAGGCTTTTTAGAAGAATGAAAATTAAGTGCAAAAAGAAACTTTTAACCACGTTTTTAACTTCAGAACATAAAGTTAACACACAGGAAATAAAAAAAGAGATGATTAAAAAACTTTAATGACAAAAATAAACCCAGCGATATTAAAACAAGTCAAAGTAAGTGATTGTGCAAACATGGAACTGTGAAACACACACACACACACACACACACACACACACACACACTAAATGACGGTGAGTAACAAAGCTGTGGTTGTTGCAGCAGCTCGTGGGTCAGAACCAGACAAAAGCTTTTCTTTCCTCCCCTCGTTTCTGTCGCCAGTCGAGTTCCTCCCGACAACGAGGGCGTGAATCACCAGAGAAGCTGCAGCAGCAAAAAATCCTGCTCCTCCACTCATCTCATGTGTTTTAACGTGTTCCCTCGCGTGTTCTGTAGCGTGTTCTGCTGTGATTTAATGAGCTGGACGTGGCGTCGGCCTCAGGAAGACGCAGGTTTCCTGGTATTGTGTGAACCTGTAAGACGTCTCGTATCTTTTCCGCTGCAGCGTCTCTGTGATTCCACTCACTGCTCCACACCTGAACTCTTTAACTAATTAGAGAAAAAAACTCTAGAATTACCCCTTTTCTTAAATATTCTCTGCATGCATCCAACTCCCAGCCTGAAGTCTCTGTTAAAATCATCTTTTCAATGCAGAAAACGTAAAATAAGGCTTTTTATAGAAGCTTCTGGTCAGTTTTAAGCTACTTGAAGTAGCGTTGGGTCTGATTCAACAGCTTTTGGATGAGTTTGTCTTGGTTCTTCATTAAATGTCAGGATGTGGTGGATCAGGTCAGGACGTGGTGATGTTATGTCATCGGTGTCTCCTCTGCCATAAAACACAGTTAAACACAGATTAATGGAGAGTTTTAAACCTGAAATAATAGTGAATATGTATAAAAAACCCAGATATATGAGTAGAAATACCGTCTGTTGGTGTTTTCTCAAATCGAGCCGTGGTGCCGTTGGACTCTGCAGCGTTTGTTTCTAATTTAAACACAAAATGAAAAGTTTTCCACCAAAAGTGATCAGAAATGAAGAATCCTGAGCTGAGACTTACGTTCCCTCTCCTTCCTCCAGAAGTCGGCTTCCCACGGCATCGATGCTGCAGAAACATGGAAAAGCTGCTTATTTATCAACGTTTGCTTCATATAAACAGCAAAGATGCAGCAAAGAGCTGATTGTAAAGTTAAATGGTGAGAATAAAGTGTTCAAATGTTCATTTCTGTCATTTTAGAACCTTTGATCTAATTGTGCAACAGGAACAGGAAGTTTCATTTTATTTTGAAAGTCTAGTTGCTAAAAACAAGAAATTTAAATGACAGGATTCTCTCTAAATATAATATATTTAAACTCCTAAAGAAAACAGACGTTACTGTTGAATTCACAACGTCATGAAAATAAAATAAAAAAAAAAATCAGTGAAGAAAAACGTGAAATCATGATTTTTGTGATTATTATTATTATTATTTGGACATGAAAGGTCAAATGATGCAACTGTAAAATAATGATAAATTATAAATTAATAAATTTATAATAACTTTTACATTTGATCTCTGACAAAACACTAAATATTTGCAAAACATATAAAGTATAAAATATATATATATAATATGTAAATATGTATAAACATGTTTTTAAACTTGTTTCTGGGTTATTTGTATTTGTGTGTCGTTAAAGTCAAAAACTACTTATTTAAAAGTCATTTTTTATTATTTTCATTATTTTTTTGTGATTTGTTTGGACACAAAATACTAAAAACAATGATAAATATTAAATATATTAAATATTTTATCCACCTAGAATATAAAACTAGTTGATAGAATATATGTTTAATTTTTTTAATCCGTTTTAATAGAGTTAAACTAACTGGTACCAAGTTTTACCAGATAATTTAACTCTCTAAATTATTATATTATTAAATATTTATCATATTTTTTTACATTCAGTGTCGTTTTAAATAAGACAAAATGTAGATAAATAGAGACCTGATGAATAAAACTGTATTTTAAATGTTTTTTGACTTTATTTGTCATTAACTCATATATTAACACTCTAATATTATAATAAAACAGGAAAATCTTCACTTCTTTCTATGAGAAATGTTCATTTTAAAGGTTTCTTACCTTTCTGGAAGAACCACATCCCTAAAGGAGAATCAACACGTTTAAAATCTCACACCACTTTAACGTTAATGTGAATATTAATATAATAGATGAGATGATAAATAAATGACCTGCTTTCCACCTGTGGAACAGAACCAGCATCAGGACGACGGCCAGCAGGGACACGAACACCGTGAGGCCAGAGTTGATCCTCAGACCCTCTGCACTTCCTGTGGAGAGGAAAGAAAGTTTAGACAGTGAGGCGTTGCCATGGAGTTTAGACAGTGAGGCGTTGCCATGGAGTTTAGACAGTGAGGCGTTGCCGTGGAGTTTAGACAGTGAGGCGTTGCCATGGAGGTTAGACAGTGAGGCGTTGCCGTGGAGTTTAGACAGTGAGGCGTTGCCGTGGAGTTTAGACAGTGAGGCGTTGCCGTGGAGGTTAGACAGTGAGGCGTTGCCGTGGAGTTTAGACAGTGAGGCGTTGCCGTGGAGTTTAGACAGTGAGGCGTTGCCGTGGAGTTTAGACAGTGAGGCGTTGCCGTGGAGTTTAGACAGTGAGGCGTTGCCGTGGAGTTTAGACAGTGAGGCGTTGCCGTGGAGTTTAGACAGTGAGGCGTTGCCATGGAAGTTAGACAGTGAGGCGTTGCCATGGAGGTTAGACAGTGAGGCGTTGCCATGGAGGTTAGACAGTGAGGCGTTGCCGTGGAGTTTAGACAGTGAGGCGTTGCCATGGAGGTTAGACAGTGAGGCGTTGCCGTGGAGTTTAGACAGTGAGGCGTTGCCGTGGAGTTTAGACAGTGAGGCGTTGCCATGGAGGTTAGACAGTGAGGCGTTGCCATGGAGGTTAGACAGTGAGGCGTTGCCGTGGAGTTTAGACAGTGAGGCGTTGCCGTGGAGTTTAGACAGTGAGGCGTTGCCGTGGAGTTTAGACAGTGAGGCGTTGCCGTGGAGTTTAGACAGTGAGGCGTTGCCGTGGAGTTTAGACAGTGAGGCGTTGCCGTGGAGTTTAGACAGTGAGGCGTTGCCGTGGAGTTTAGACAGTGAGGCGTTGCCATGGAGGTTAGACAGTGAGGCGTTGCCGTGGAGGTTAGACAGTGAGGCGTTGCCATGGAGGTTAGACAGTGAGGCGTTGCCGTGGAGGTTAGACGGTGAGGCGTTGCCGTGGAGTTTAGACAGTGAGGCGTTGCCGTGGAGTTTAGACGGTGAGGCGTTGCCATGAAGTTTAGACAGTGAGGCGTTGCCATGGAGTTTAGACGGTGAGGCGTTGCCGTGGAGTTTAGACGGTGAGGCGTTGCCGTGGAGTTTAGACGGTGAGGCGTTGCCGTGGAGTTTAGACGGTGAGGCGTTGCCGTGGAGTTTAGACGGTGAGGCGTTGCCGTGGAGTTTAGACGGTGAGGCGTTGCCGTGGAGTTTAGACGGTGAGGCGTTGCCATGGAGTTTAGACAGTGAGGCGTTGCCTTGGAGTTTAGACAGTGAGGCGTTGCCGTGGAGTTTAGACAGTGAGGCGTTGCCGTGGAGTTTAGACAGTGAGGCGTTGCCGTGGAGTTTAGACAGTGAGGCGTTGCCTTGGAGTTTAGACAGTGAGGCGTTGCCGTGGAGTTTAGACAGTGAGGCGTTGCCGTGGAGTTTAGACGGTGAGGCGTTGCCGTGGAGTTTAGACGGTGAGGCGTTGCCATGAAGTTTAGACGGTGAGGCGTTGCCATGGAGTTTAGACGGTGAGGCGTTGCCGTGGAGTTTAGACGGTGAGGCGTTGCCGTGGAGTTTAGACGGTGAGGCGTTGCCGTGGAGTTTAGACGGTGAGGCGTTGCCGTGGAGTTTAGACGGTGAGGCGTTGCCGTGGAGTTTAGACAGTGAGGCGTTGCCGTGGAGTTTAGACAGTGAGGCGTTGCCGTGGAGTTTAGACGGTGAGGCGTTGCCGTGGAGTTTAGACGGTGAGGCGTTGCCGTGGAGTTTAGACGGTGAGGCGTTGCCGTGGAGTTTAGACGGTGAGGCGTTGCCGTGGAGTTTAGACGGTGAGGCGTTGCCGTGGAGTTTAGACGGTGAGGCGTTGCCGTGGAGTTTAGACAGTGAGGCGTTGCCGTGGAGTTTAGACAGTGAGGCGTTGCCATGGAGTTTAGACGGTGAGGCGTTGCCGTGGAGTTTAGACGGTGAGGCGTTGCCGTGGAGTTTAGACGGTGAGGCGTTGCCGTGGAGTTTAGACAGTGAGGCGTTGCCGTGGAGTTTAGACAGTGAGGCGTTGCCATGGAGTTTAGACAGTGAGGCGTTGCCGTGGAGTTTAGACAGTGAGGCGTTGCCATGGAGTTTAGACGGTGAGGCGTTGCCATGGAGTTTAGACGGTGATGCGTTGCCGTGGTAACTCACCGTCGTGTGTATTGAAGGGGTTGGGGATGGGTTTACTGATGTGGATGCTGACTGGGTTCTGCAGCTCACAGCTGAACTGATCGATACCAGAGTTATCGTCCTGGAATCAGAGAAAAACAAACTTTAGAACATGTCGCTGCTGCTTTATGGACGAAAATTAGTACATGTGTAAATAAAATGTGTAAATGATGATTTAAAATTTAAAAAAAAGACGACGAATCGATTCATTTCCAACTATTTTGATAATTCATTCGTAGATTTGAGTCGTTTTTTTAAGAAGAAAATGTCTAAATTCTCTTGTACCAAAATCTATCAAAATGATTTTATTATAAAACTTTATTTAAATAGTTTTTGTCTTTTCAACATTTTAAATAATCTATTAACCTGAATTTAACACCATAATTTAAAGCTGCAACGTTTTGTTAATTAATCAATTAGTTGCCAGGTGTTAAATTAAATTAAATACCAAACTGTTAATTCATTGGAGTCATTTTTATTAGAACTATTTTAATAATTGATGAATTAATGAGTCATTTATTTAGTAGAAAATGTCTAAATTCTCTGGTTCCAGCTTCTCTGCTCTGATTAGTTCCTGGTTTCTTTAATCTTCTATATAAAGAAACTGATGCCTGAAACTTCACAGGATCTAGAACGGAACCCTGAGGAACCCCACATTTGATATGACATCACTATTTTTATAATTGATTCATGGATTAGAGTCATTTATTCAGTAGAAAATGTGTAAATTCTCTGGTTCCAGCTTCTCTTCTCTGATTATTTCCTGGTTTCTTTAGTCTCTATAATAATAAACTGATGATCTTTGGACTAAAAAAGACATTTTAGGTTGAATCTTTAACTTTGGAAACACTGATCCACATTTAATGAACCAAACTACTGATGGATTAATAATTTGACCTCAAGTCTTTAGTTTCTACTCGTCTGATAAATACCTGAGTTACAGTAACAGTGTCGGTGGTAGATGACGTTGTACTGGAGGAGTTTCCCAGGTTCCAGTTGTAGGTCAAAGGTTCAGCGTCTTTACTTCCTCCATCACAGACTAAAACACACCACGTCTTCTCTTCATCACACGATGCAGACAGAGTAGGAACAGAGACCGGAGCTGGTGGCGAGAATGAGTCAGAAAAAAGGTTGAGATTCTGTTTCCTGAACAAATGGCTTCATTCTGATTCATCATCAACCTACAGATGACCACTAGTTCAATGGCCGTGTAGAAATTGGTGTTAATAGCCGGCGTGTAGCTGCCGCTGTCGTTCCTCATCAGCCCAGTGATGGTCAGCTCTCCGGTCGACGTGTTTAATTTACCACGTTCTGTAAAACATCAACACACGTCCTTATATTATAAACCAGGAAGTAGACAATTGGAAATTGTGAGAGTTGGGTCTGGGCTCTGGGGGTCAGGGGTCGGTGCGTGGGAATTAATTGCACCGAAACGGCGACATTGTTGCCATGGTTACCACCACGTGGCTAAGGATGCCACATTCAATAAGTTGGGTGAGCGTTGGACAGTTAGATCCAAAGTTATTAAGGAAAACCCTTGAGCCAATCAGCTTTTAGGAGGCGGGGCCCCGATATAATGCAGGTGGTCCGACATGATCTGAACCAAGTTATATGGTTAAAGTTATGGAGGAAAAACCAGGAGCCAATCAGCTTTCAGCCTGACATCATGAGCCAATCAGCTTTCAGCCTGACATGGTTACCAGCTGGGCCGTTACCATGGTGATTCACTGCTCTGATGACATCACTAACCGACAAAATCTGATAGTCAGACAGATAGACAGAAAGTCTAAAAATGGCTGAAACAGCCTGAACTCCTGCTCATAAATCAAAAACTGTAAAATATAGAAGGAAAATGATGATATTTTCTGAGAGCTGGCGTTCCCCCGGTCGTACTGATGTCATTTTTATTTCTGTAATTGGTAAATTGTGAGCACAGGAGCAGGTTAGAAAGTAGGAAGAATTTGAAAATCAAGGAGTTTCAAATTCAAATTTAATATGGGAGCGAATGAGAAGAAAGTAGTGACCAAGCTGCAGTTGGAGGCTTGTAGCATCAAAACTATCCAACTCTCAGCTTTGTTAGTGACACTGGAGCGATCAGGACGGTCGTGTCTACGTTTTGATGTAAAAATCATTGAGGTGTGATGAAAATTCTGGCTGAATCCACAACTTGACATGTTTTTTTCAGAGTCATTTTCTGTCCCTCTCCACTCTAGCGATGACATCACCCACTCTAGCCTCGCGAGGCTCCCATGGCGACTGCGTCACCATAGTAACGGGAGTTTCCTGGCTACACCAGACCCAACTAATCATTGAAGTTAAGCTACAACGTGACGCTGTACGTTGGAAGTGTCGGTATAATTCGGTGTCGGTTCCGTCCCACTCCGCAGCCAGGTCAGAACCAGCTTTCCAACGGATCGACGTGATTGGACCAGACACCTCAGGAGGCTTGAGGACGACGTCGTCACCAACTTTCATATACAACGGAGGCTCTGGAAGGACAAAATGAAGAAGAACACAGTAGAAGTAAGGATTTATTGGGATTAGTCCATGTGGATTCACACTGGGAATCACAAGGTTTTATTTCAATTCATATTCAAACTACAGCTGCAACGAACTATTCTGATAATAGATTCATTTATCAGTTATCGATTAATTGTTTCATTCATTAAATGTGGATCAGTGTCTCTAAAGCTGAAGATTCAACCTAAAATGTCCTTTTTTTGTCCAAAGATCATCAGTTTATTATTATAGAGACTAAAGAAACCAGGAAATAATCAGAGAAGAGAAGCTGGAACCAGAGAATTTACACATTTTCTACTTAAAAATGACTCTAATCCATTATTAAAATAGTTGGCGACTAACATAATGGTTCACAACTAATTCATCACAGGTCTAATAAATTACAAAATGCATTATAAATATTAAAATACAACAGAAACGTAGACTCTCCACAATCTCTAACAGTTTTAAATCTCATAATAAAAAAATATATTAAAATGTTAATTTCTATAATTTCTAATGATGTCATTTAATAATAATAATGAATCAGAGCGATCAAACCACCTTTTTTACTTTAATTACTTTAAACTCCATTTGTCTGCTAATAAATACTTTTTATTAGTATTTTTGAGTATTATTAATGTTATTATTATTATAGAGTATTTTTACTGTGGATTTTTTAAAGTTTATTCTTTGTTTACCGTGTTGTTGACTTGTGCCATTACCGTAAACAACCTCGTCGCTACTTTTTATCACCGGGTGGGGCCGTGAAAACTGAATCATGAGGAAAAAATGCGGCGTTAACTTCTCGGAGCTCACGTGAGCTAACGAGCTAACACCTTTGAGGCACGTGCTAAGACACCCCGGTGAATAAAAGGAGGAAAGCCGGAAACTCACCGGCCGCCGCGGACCCGCCGCTCAGCAGCGATAGAACACACAAACAGGCGAACATCACGGCTCCGACGGGCGGATTCATCCCGAATTCTGTCACGGAAAACGGTCAAAAACTAGAGAAAAAAGCGACTTGTGGAGGGAAACATGTCAAACAATGGCGTCTAAAAGCTGAAAAGGTCAGAAATACTCTGACAAGACGACTGCAGACACTCTAGAAGGACGCTGAAACTGAAAGTGAACGCCTTTAAAGAATGTGAGGGTCCCCGCCCCACCGGGACACGCCGTTGCGTAATCTCCAAAATCAACTGTTGCATGAATCGTGACGCAACAGCTCCATCTGCTGGCGAGAAACTGGTACTACAACCAAAATATAAAATTAAATTAAACCAGTACCCTGCTTTATTTCATTGATTTATACAGTTTATTTTAAAATAATAATTATTATTAAGAAAAAATAATTAGAATATATATATATATACATAATATATATTTCTTCCTCTTTTTCCTCATTTTTTAGGGAGTTTTTCCTTGTCTGATGTGAGGGTCAAAGGTCAGAGGATGTTGTGTGTGTGTGTGTATAAACTGTGAAGCCTGTTGAGGCAAATATGTGATTTTGGGCTGAACAAATAAAGCTGATTTAACTTGAGCAAACACTTAGTTATTCTTATTTGTTGTTATTTTTATTGTATTATTTATTATTTTCATACTGTTATACTTAATCTGGTTTTTATCACAATTGTTTTATTCCATATTTTTACCTTTGTTTTGTATTAAACATTCCTTTATGTTTATGTGTATTTTAGCTTTTAATGTTCTTCTATGATTTATTGATTTTATTTTTTATTCTATCTATCCAGTGTTTATCCTCTGTGCTGGAGGCTGTTATCAGCTGTGGTTACATTAGAGTATTATATTTATTTATTGACAGTGCAATAGTTAAAGTTCACTTCAAGCAAATTCAAGCATCGATGTAATTAATATTCATTTTTCCTTTGAGATTAAATTAACTGAACTACTTAATATACTGTTGTTTTTTGTTGCATGAATGTGCAACAAATGCATAATGGATTCATTATATATGCATAAAATGCCTTGTAATGCAATTTATTTTCTCCCTATGTCCACATATATTTATTTTTCAGCTAATTAAACTATTTAATGTGATAAAATATTGTTTTTACTGTATGGACAGAATCCGCCTCCTCCAGGAAGATTTATACATATATTTATATATATGTAAATGTAAATATATATTATACATATATTTACCAACGTGTCCTTCATCATAATAAAAGACAGGAAAGGACTTTGGATATTTAACAGATGTGATAACAGATATTTAACAGATCCGATATAGAAAACAAGTGTTTTCTATATAAAACAAGTGTATAGAAAACAAGTGTTTTCTATATCGGAGCGCGCAGCCAATGAGGACAACCGGGAGAAGGAAGCAGCCAATCACAGGCCACCGGAAGAAGAAGAAAGCAGCCAATCACAGGCCACCGGAAGAAGAAGAAAGCAGCCAATCACAGGCCACCGGGAGAAGAAAGCGTTTGTTTAAAATTTTCAGCGGTCATGTTGCGTCTGTTTTAATAATGAAGTTCACAGTTTTATATTTAATTTTTGTGGTGGTGGAGTCATTTAAAAAAGGTAAGAACGAGAAAAAAGATTATACGACAATAATGATATATTATATTACGTTACTGATATATTACGTTACTGATATATTACGTTACTGATATATTATAATACGTTACTGCGATGCACTGTTGACTTTGAACGTATTATACAATGAAATACTTGCTGTCCACGTGAATGCTGTATCAATAAGTATAAAATAAGGTATTAAAGTTAAAATAATATATAGAATAATATAAAGATAAACTATTAGTAGACAGATGATGTTCAGATATTTACAAGTTACGTGCAAGGAATGAGCAGAATGAATAGTGCAAAAGTCAATAAACGGTTAAACGTCAATTTCAACGGAGACGTTATATATTTTCCAAAATCTAGACTAACTAAACTATTATAAGGATGATAAATCTATTAAAAACACGTATGCAGATAAAAAAAAACTATGAAAAAAAAAAGCATGTGCAAAGCTGCTAAGCTTTCATTCCGACCAATCAGAGAACACGTCACGTCACACAAAATATCTGACCAATCAGTGAAGGGGATGTTACCACGTGACTTGTGTTGATGACTTTTAGTTCATTTCACCAACTGACCCGGACCAGGACAAATGGCGTCGTGCGAAAATGAACCGAAACGGCCTCAAAATACAACAATATATAGTATTTTATTACCTCGGTCCGGACCAAATGAACCGAACTACACATATAAAAACACCCGAAGAAAAAAAAATATACCGTATCTTAGCAACGCCGACCAGCAGAGGGCGGTAACATGAAGCTAACGGAAACCGGAAACCCCTCAGATTTGTTGCCGTTGGCTTTAATAATGAAGTTAAAGTTCTTATATTTTCTTTTTGTGGTGGAGTCATTTCCAAAAGGTAAGAAACGATTAAAAACATATTAAGATTTAATATATTTAATTACTGATGTGAATCGTTGCTGTGTCTCCTCGTGATGTAATTACCACCCCACGTGGTAATTACATCACACATATATATATATATATATATATATATATATATATATATATATATATATATATATATATATATATATATATATATATATATATATATATATATATATATATATGTGTGTGTGATGTAATTACCACGTGGGGTGGTAATTACATCACGAGGAGACACGCCAAGCCAAAGTCCTTATAATAATTTTTAATTCGATGTATTGGGGAATGCATTTTATATCCTAAATCAAAGTATGAACAACAATGTGCCACATTTTTAAAATTAAAATAAAATATAGACTCTTCAAAGAAGTAGCAGTGGCTTAGTTTTTGTTTATGAACTCAAATATTTACTGTATAAACTGAAAACTCTTCATTCCTGTGAATCACTACAGTGATATTTAGTTATATTCATGGTTTCTGAGACCTGCTTCCAACCTATGAGCAGGTGTTTCAGCTTCAGAATTCCTTTATCTGTTTTCTCCATGTTGTCATTCATTAAATAATTCATTTCTATTTTATTTCCTCCATGCAGGTTTAACATCTCCTGTAGAAACACAGCACACTGCAGAGGTAGCAGTAGGAGGAGAGGCCAGGTTCTCCTGTAAACTCATGGAGTCCAGAGACGTTCTTCAGGTCACCTGGCAGAAAGTGTCACCTGGTGGGAAGAATAAAAACCTCGCTACCAACAACAAATTCTTTCACCAGAGAGTGAATGAAGCCAGATTAGAGTTTAAAGAAGCTGGACTCCAGAACTGCTCCATCGTTCTGAGGAAGGTGAAGCAGCAGGATGAAGGTTGTTATCAGTGCTTGTTCAACACGTATCCTGAAGGTTCTTTTGGAGGAACAAGCTGCCTCCAGGTGTACGGTAAGAACTCAGAAATACAGACTCGTATCATAATGAGACATTTATTTTTCAGTACAAGCAGCTTTCTAAATGAACAGAATCAGTCTGCTCTAATGGAGGTTTGAAGATGTATACGCCTAAATAATTATATTTATCACATAATCCCAACACAAAGTGACCAGAAACAGTCATTATTAATAAGAAACATGCATGGAAAAGTGTCTCAATTTACCAGATATCATCCTGCAAATGTACATTTATTGACGTGTAGTAGTTATTGATGCAAAATTAAAACAAAACAATCTAAAAACGGACAATTTAATGCGAAAATGCCAGTTCTGGAGAGATGTCTGGTCTTTAATATCAGATATATTCACATTCATGAAGCTGGAACCAGTGAGTTTTACTGATGACACTAATGTTCTTGTTTCCTGTGTGTTGTTGGTTCTTCTTCTTCTTGTTTCCTGTGTGTTGTTGGTTCTTCTTCTTCTTGTTTCCTGTGTGTTGTTGGTTCTTCTTCTTCTTGTTTCCTGTGTGTTGTTGGTTCTTCTTCTTCTTGTTTCCTGTGTGTTGTTGGTTCTTCTTCTTGTTTCCTGTGTGTTGTTGGTTCTTCTTCTTCTTGTTTCCTGTGTGTTGTTGGTTCTTCTTCTTCTTGTTTCCTGTGTGTTGTTGGTTCTTCTTCTTCTTGTTTCCTGTGTGTTGTTGGTTCTTCTTCTTGTTTCCTGTGTGTTGTTGGTTCTTCTTCTTCTTGTTTCCTGTGTGTTGTTGGTTCTTCTTCTTCTTGTTTCCTGTGTGTTGTTGGTTCTTCTTCTTCTTGTTTCCTGTGTGTTGTTGGTTCTTCTTCTTCTTGTTTCCTGTGTGTTGTTGGTTCTTCTTCTTCTTGTTTCCTGTGTGTTGTTGGTTCTTCTTCTTGTTTCCTGTGTGTTGTTGGTTCTTCTTCTTCTTGTTTCCTGTGTGTTGTTGGTTCTTCTTCTTCTTGTTTCCTGTGTGTTGTTGGTTCTTCTTCTTCTTGTTTCCTGTGTGTTGTTGGTTCTTCTTCTTCTTGTTTCCTGTGTGTTGTTGGTTCTTCTTCTTGTTGTTTCCTGTGTGTTGTTGGTTCTTCTTCTTGTTGTTTCCTGTGTGTTGTTGGTTCTTCTTCTTGTTGTTTCCTGTGTGTTGTTGGTTCTTCTTCTTCTTCTTGTTTCCTGTGTGTTGTTGGTTCTTCTTCTTCTTCTTGTTTCCTGTGTGTTGTTGGTTCTTCTTGTTTCCTGTGTGTTGTTGGTTCTTCTTCTTCTTGTTTCCTGTGTGTTGTTGGTTCTTCTTCTTCTTCTTGTTTCCTGTGTGTTGTTGGTTCTTCTTCTTCTTGTTTCCTGTGTGTTGTTGGTTCTTCTTCTTCTTGTTTCCTGTGTGTTGTTGGTTCTTCTTCTTCTTGTTTCCTGTGTGTTGTTGGTTCTTCTTCTTCTTGTTTCCTGTGTGTTGTTGGTTCTTCTTGTTTCCTGTGTGTTGTTGGTTCTTCTTCTTCTTGTTTCCTGTGTGTTGTTGGTTCTTCTTCTTCTTGTTTCCTGTGTGTTGTTGGTTCTTCTTCTTCTTGTTTCCTGTGTGTTGTTGGTTCTTCTTCTTCTTGTTTCCTGTGTGTTGTTGGTTCTTCTTCTTGTTGTTTCCTGTGTGTTGTTGGTTCTTCTTCTTGTTGTTTCCTGTGTGTTGTTGGTTCTTCTTCTTGTTGTTTCCTGTGTGTTGTTGGTTCTTCTTCTTCTTCTTGTTTCCTGTGTGTTGTTGGTTCTTCTTCTTCTTCTTGTTTCCTGTGTGTTGTTGGTTCTTCTTCTTCTTGTTTCCTGTGTGTTGTTGGTTCTTCTTCTTCTTCTTGTTTCCTGTGTGTTGTTGGTTCTTCTTCTTCTTGTTTCCTGTGTGTTGTTGGTTCTTCTTCTTCTTGTTTCCTGTGTGTTGTTGGTTCTTCTTCTTCTTGTTTCCTGTGTGTTGTTGGTTCTTCTTCTTCTTGTTTCCTGTGTGTTGTTGGTTCTTCTTGTTTCCTGTGTGTTGTTGGTTCTTCTTCTTCTTGTTTCCTGTGTGTTGTTGGTTCTTTTTCTTCTTGTTTCCTGTGTGTTGTTGGTTCTTCTTCTTCTTGTTTCCTGTGTGTTGTTGGTTCTTCTTCTTCTTGTTTCCTGTGTGTTGTTGGTTCTTCTTCTTCTTGTTTCCTGTGTGTTGTTGGTTCTTCTTCTTCTTGTTTCCTGTGTGTTGTTGGTTCTTCTTCTTCTTGTTTCCTGTGTGTTGTTGGTTCTTCTTCTTCTTGTTTCCTGTGTGTTGTTGGTTCTTCTTCTTCTTGTTTCCTGTGTGTTGTTGGTTCTTCTTCTTCTTGTTTCCTGTGTGTTGTTGGTTCTTCTTCTTCTTGTTTCCTGTGTGTTGTTGGTTCTTCTTCTTGTTTCCTGTGTGTTGTGTTCAGAGCTGCATGGACCCGTTCTCCACATCCTAGCATCCAACTCTCCTGCAGACTCAGTAGTTTCCTGCTCGGCCACAGGTCGTCCTGCTCCCACAGTGACTCTGAACGTCTCCCAACAACCAGACCTCCACTTCTACAACTACAGCACGGTCAGCGTCACCAACGCCAACGGTACGGTCACCGTCACCGCGGCGGCCGTGCTGTCCGGTTACCACGGCGACGCCACAGAGGTCGGCTGCACGGCGCGACTGCTCTCAGTCCCTGAAGTTCAGGTGTTTGAGAAGATTCCTGCAGTCAAACAGTCGTCTGCTGATGGTGAGAAACACTTGAAATCCACTGATTTACACATTAATAATCACTGCAGCATTCTCATGTTGACATTTTATTCTTCAGCTGATGATCAACCTGCTGCTAATGAGAGTAAGTTCAACTTAATGTAAAATATCATCTGTCATCTTCTATGAATGGTTCTTGTTCCATATCACATGTTTTCCTCCTTCTCTCATAGATTTAGATCTGATTCTTGGATCATCTCTTGTTGCTGTTGTTGTTGTTGCTGCAGTCATCACCATCTCTGTCCTGTATAGAAATAAACTTAATAACAGGTAATTTCTTGTTTTAACACCAGTGTCTGACATTGAATGATCCTCATCCATTCATAAAACATCTATAAATAAATACTAATTCTTCTTAAATCCTTCAGTTTGTCACACAGAGATTCTGAAAACATCGAGATGCAACAAAAAACCAGTTGGAGACACTGAGTAAGATAAATTATAATAATTCATTTGTTCAGAAAATCATTAGTCTTCTCCTTCATTTGGTGAATGATTCAGAATTAAACTCAGAATATTTGGCAGCATCTTCTTAAATAGAAAAAATGTTAAAATGCAAAAATAAAGTCACGTTAGAGCTTCACTTGAAGACTTTAGAAATGTTGGTTCCTAAACATCTGTCATAATCAGCATCAGTTATTTTCATTATTAATTTTTTATATATTACTGATTAATTTCTATATTGTAATCATGTGGAAATTAACTGTCTTGTTTTTAATCTGAAGATGCAAAACTCCTTTAATGAAGTCGGAGAACGAGCAGCTCAGATATCGATCATCGAATAAAAAACCTCCAGAAGAGAAAAATACACAAGAACCAACATCTGCTGCTGCAAGAAGGAAACTAAACCTGTAGTTTCTAGAAAATCAGACTATAAACAACGATTTAAGATGATATAAGATGAACATCTGTCATCTGATATCATCTGATATCATCTGATATCTGATATCATCTTATATCATCTGATATCATCTGATATCATCTGATATCATCTTATATCATCTTATATCATCTGATATCATCTGATATCATCTGATATCATCTGATATCATCTTATATCATCTTATATCATCTCATATCATCTCATCTGATGTAAAACTATAAACTCACTACGTTTATAAAACTGACATATATGTTGTTTATCCCTCACACTGTTAATGTGCTTCTGTTTCTTGTTTTTCTTTACTTTTCTTTTTTAACAGAACTTTAAAATGTATTTTTTTTTATTTTTGCCATTTTTTTTTTACTTCAAGTTGTCTTTTTAGTTCATATATGGACTTTTTTATTCTCTAATTCTGACTTTTTATCTTCCATCTATTCTTTGAAAAACCTGAAATAAGTCAAACTCTCTGCTCATCTCACAGATGTAAAGTGTTTTAAACTTATTGAGCTTTTAAAGCAACATGTTTAGATTATTTTGTCTTTTGTACTGTTTGCTGCTGTTATAATAATTATACCAAAGATGAATTTACACTGGATGTATATTATTTTTCTACTGATGCAGATTTTCTAAGATCTAAAAACAAATGTTTGATGTTGACATGAATATTTTCTTATAATTATAAAATGATGAATCAAACATTAAAGGAGTCAATTAAAGCTGTGTTTGTATTTTTTTATGGTAAAAGTGTATTTCCTTCATCTCCAGACAGAAAAGTGTCCACAGATGTTTTTCTTCATATTTAAGATGAAATAAATCTTTGAATATTAATCTTTGTTTATGTCACATGCACTAAATTATCATGTGTTATTTAAACCAAACGTAATATATTAAAAAATGATCAAACCATACAGAATGTAATATATGATAAGCTATTTTTTTAATATCCCGGCATTAAAGGGGGTTTTATTTTGAAGGGCGTATAATTTATGAGGTCACATGACCAGGATATCCTGTGACGTCAGCATCGTCTCACAACAACGTCTTTTATTCTGAATTTTGGACAATTTTTTACCAAATTAAAACCTGAACTCACTCTCTGAGGTAAGTAAACTGTTATTTAAACATTTAATTTAATTTTGATATAAAGTTTTTTTTCTAATAAGCTAAAATAGTTTAGTTTCAATGTCAACAATATGTAAATATATAAAATTCCCATTGACTTACATAGTATCAAAGTATTTTCTTACGTATATATTTAACTATATCTATTATTTAGTCCATTTTAAGTCATAAAACACTCATATTTGTCACTTTCCTGTGTTTTCTTTAAAGTTTGACATCTGTAACAAGGTCCTTTTGTCGTATTAATCAACAAAAATCATCTTAATATAACTTTACATCAAACTTCTCTGTGTCTCCACTGATTTAAATGGGGGAGTGTCGTTAATCTGGTTCATAGTTGTTTTATCATCTAATCTTGTCACTTTTCTTATTTTGGACATAAAAATAACATCAAATAAACTGAAGAGGAAAAGTTAATATTGTTTGTTGTTTATTGCAGTTTTAAATAAAGTTGTACTAACTAATAAAGACGAATGGAAACTGTTGTTTTTTGTCTTTTTTTCATTTTACTGTGTATAAACTGACAATCAGAGCATTTTACAGGCTGGTTGGTTCCTCCATGTTTTCCAGCTGCAGCCACAGACCCCCCTCAGCCCGAAGAACCAGCTGAGGGAGACGCCGGACCCCAGACCTGGACCAGGACCCGGACCAGGACCCGGACCCGGACCTGGGGTCCAGACCTGGAGACAGTCGGAACCGGAGCAGCGTCAGAGCCACCACGACCCGGAGTTCTGCCAGAGCAAACTTCTGACCAATGCAGTTCCTGTAAACACACACACACACACACACACACACACACACACACACACACACACACACACATAATTAATAATAATGTCACATAGCAACAATCACTTTATCTTCATTTTAAACCTTTTAATCTGCAGATAAAACAACATTTTTTCAGCAGGATATGCAAATGAGATGTTTTAAAACCTAATTTGCACATTTGAATTTGTTAATTTTGACAAGAGATGTTTATTAGATGTAGGAACAAAAAGGAAGCAGCTTAACTTTTAATAAAAGTCTAATAAATGTGATTGTTATCAAAATAAAACACATAGAAACTGATATTTTATAATGGATTATGTGAAAACTCATTCAGCAGGATATGCAAATTAGTGCATATTTAATGAAAACGGCATCTGAATATTTAAATTAGTTACAGTAATTTAGGGAAAAAACGTGAATATTTAATATTTAAAATATCTGAATATTTAAATGAGTTAATTTAGAAAAAAAATTGTAAATATATTTAATGATGTTTAAAACATCACCTGGATATTTAAATTAAAAAAATATAAAAAAATATTTTTAAAAAGTCAAACTAACATTTTTTAAGAAAACAAGACTGAATTGACCAAAATTAAGGGAAAAAAAAATAAAATGAGTAAAATTATTTTTATATCTTTTTTATTTTTACCCTTTTAATCAACAATTTAAATTATATCTTGCTTATTTGTTTGTTTTAACCTTTATTTCATAGTGTTTTCTAAAAAGCTGTGATATAAAACCTACGTTTTTACAGTTATTTGTGAAAAGGGGTGCTTTTATTTTGAAGGACGTATAATTTATGAGGATATCCCTATTGCTGATGGATATGTGAGCGTCCCAACTGAAGGTTTTACTAACTCTCTCTGTGATTTAGGTCATTTTAAGTCGTAAAACCATTTGACAGCAGTGATATTTAACGTAATAAAGGGTTAAACTCGGACCTGGGTCCTGAGGAGAAGGGGATGAAGGCGTGAGAACTTCTGTCCTCCATGTTGTTTGGGTCAAACCGTCGAGGATTAAACTCCTGCTGAATAAATCATCAGGTCAGACATGATGGATTAAAGTGACAGAATAAAATCAGTGATGTGTTTCTGTTACGTGAGGATCAGTCCAGACGTCCGGGTTGTGGTGAGTCCCGTAAATACTGACCAGACAGATGGCTCCTGGGAAACCAAATCAGGATTTAACTCAAAAAACACAGAAAAACATTCAATAAAATCAAGGAAACTTTTACTTAATTCATTAAAATTCAGCCCAAATAGGAAAAACACTCATCCTTAACTTATTGTGAGTAGTTTAATTCAATAAAAGTCTAATAAATGTGTTTATTATTAAAATAAAACCAGTAGAAACTGATATATTATTGTGAATATGCAAATTAGCGAATATTTAATGATGTTTTAAATCGTCATTTGCATATTTATAAATAGGTTGCAGCCATTTTTAGCTGAAATATTTATGCTGCAACAGTTTTGGGTAATTTGAAAAAAATAGACCTTTAATATCCAAATATATATGAACATTAAATAATTCATTCTAAATAATTCTAGACTCTATCAAAATGATATTTAACATCATAAAACTTAACTTTAATTTAAATTATTTTACTTTTCCTTTAATTTTCAGGTTTAAATTTAAGTTTTTTACCCATTTAAATAAAATTTGATGTATTAACCTGAATTTAGTAGAGTAATAATAACATTAAAATAATTAATTAATCAATTAGGTATTAAATTAAATACCAACCTGCTTGTTAATTACATTAATCACCAAATATTTTGATAATTGATTAATGGATCGATTAGTCTCTATAATAATAAACTGGTGATCTTTGGGTTGTGGATAATTTTGAGCATGCTTTTATTTTGAAGGGCCCCTATTTTGACTGTTTTCCCAGTTTAATATTTAAATTTTCATGGTTTATTCATAGTAAATATCTGTGTTTATGGTCCTAAATCACCTTTAGCAACAAAACAGTCTGCCTCAATCAATTCATTGATTAGTTGACAATTATTACATGAATCAATTAATTGATTAGAGTCATTTATTCAGTAGAAAATGTCTAAATTCTCTGCTTCTCTGATTATTTCTGGTTTCTTTATTCTTCTATATTAATAAACTGATGATTTTAGGTTGAATCTTCATGTTTGACTGAGATATTTTGTGGAATATACCTTTTAAAGGTCCCCCCCTCCTCCCCCCACCTCTCACCAGTTGGTACAGTCCTGTTTCCGGGCAGCTCCATGTCCTGACTGTAGCTCCTGGTCACAGCCTGAACAGGTGAGTGCAGCCTCAGAGACTCTCTGATGCACATGGTGGTGAAGGGGAGTTTGTTCAGATCCTCCCTGAGCAGAAAAACACCAATATTCACGTTTTACATCCTCCTCATGTGTTAAACGTGTGTTTTCTGACCATTCTATCCGCTGGTCGTCCCTCCCCTGCAGCAGCTCCATCACTTCCTGTCGACACGTCTCCTGATGGTCAGCGTGGCGAGACAAGTTGTAGAGCGTCCAGCAGATGGCGCTGGCCGTGGTGTCGTGACCTGGACGGGATTTAACGTATAAATCAGTGATTTAAAAGGTTTTTAAAAGCCGTAATCCACAGAGAAACTTAGAAAACCTGGACTCAGAGATGAGCTGTGAAGGAAGTTGTGATGTCACAACTATACACTCCCCCATTCAGAGTTATATTAAGATGATTTATGGTGATTTATTCTATAAAATCACCTTGTTAGAGATGTCAAACTTTAAATAAAACCCAGGAAAGTGACAAATAAAGTGACAAAAGTGACCTCATAAACTGTATGTCCTTCAAAATAAAAGCCCCCTTTTTCACACCTAGCTGTACAAACAGATTTTATATCACAGATTTTTAGAAAAATGAAGATAAATTAATCGTAACTCATTTAAATAAGTGGAGACACAAAGAGAATCTTCATGTTTAGTTATATTAAGTTGATTTTTAGTGATTTATTCTATAACTTATAACTTTATACCTAAATAATAAATATATTTAAGGAATATAAGAAAAGTAGTAAAGGATAGATTGATGCTATGTAAATCAATAGGATTTATCACATGTATATATTGTTGATATATAGAAACTAATCTATTAAACAACTTATAACATTAAAATTTAATTAAATTCAAGGTAAATTTTTTTCTTTGGTGAAAATCTTCCAAAATTCTGAATAATGTCCATCAGCAATAGGGATATCCTGGTCATGTGACCTGAAATAAAAGCCCCCTTTTTTGTACAAACATAGATTTTATATCACAGATTTTTAGAAAAATGAAGATAAATTATTAGATTATTATATTAAGTTGATTTTTAGTGATTTATTCTATAAACTCACCTTGTTAGAGATGTTAAACTTTAAATAAAACCCAGTAAATATATAATATTTGACCTTTAATGTTTTTTTTTAGTCGTCAGCTCAACTTTTGATGAATAAATAACACATTTAATCTACTTATAAATGAAAAGTGTGATTTTTATGCAGTGAAACAGTCACTGATAATAATTATCACAATAATATCATTATATTACACTTTAAAAAGGACAGAGAATAAATAATATGTAATAAATAATACAATATTTTATAATAGTATATAATAATAATAATAGTTTGTTGTTCTATAAAACATATGACAAAATAATAATAAATATTAATAATATTAATTTAAGTTTTTA
This sequence comes from Lepturacanthus savala, assembly GCA_030544235.1. Lineage (NCBI taxonomy): Eukaryota > Metazoa > Chordata > Actinopteri > Scombriformes > Trichiuridae > Lepturacanthus > Lepturacanthus savala. Next base: position 9,130,250 of record CM060475.1, read on the forward strand.
TTTGTCCTAAAACTAGATTTTAACATCTCTTTATTTCCTTTAAAGGAGATTTTATATTATTTATATTATTTTTCAGCTCAGGATTTATTTAAAAAATAATATTTAAAAAGGGACTTTTATAATTTTGTACTAATAAATACCATATTTATTGAAACGTGGTGTTTTAAGCAGTAAAAGTTGTTTATTTGTGTAAAAACCTTATTTTACAGATATAAAACATATTTATTAAACAAATAAAATATGTCTCATAAGTGAAAAAAATTAAATTCTGTATAAAACCTGGATTCAGAAATGAGTCGGCAGGAATTTATGATGTCACACTTTAACCTAAAGGTCAAATATTTGACCTTTAATGCCTTTTTTTTGAGTTTTTAAAGGGATTTATGTCACTTTTGACGGATAAATAACAGATTCGTCATTTCTCTGTTCAGTCGCTGCTTATTTATAGATAATTTGGTGATAATTGAGTGATTTTACCTGCAAACATGAAGGTGTTGGCTTCAGCCTGAATCTCCTCGTCTGTTAAACCTTGTCCGTCCTCGTCCTGCAACACACACACACACACACACACACACACACACACACACACACACACACACACACACACACACAGATAGTAAAGTATTTTCTATGTATTTCAGTGTGTATTTGTAGTATTTGTAGTTTCTGTCCACCTTGGCCAGCAGGATGATGTCTACGAAGTCTTTCTTCCTGTGAGCTGCTGCTGCTGCTGCTGCTGCTGCTGCTGCTGCTGCTGCTGCTGCTGCTGCTGCTGCTGCTGCTGCTGCTGCTGCTGCTGCTGCTGCTGCTGCTGCTGCTGCTGCTGTTGCTGTTGCTGCTGCTGCTGCTGCTGCTGCTGTCGCCTCCTGCTGGTTGAGGAGAGAACGACGCCTCTGCACCACGTCCCTGGTGAAGCTGAAACATCAACTTTATTATAAATAAAATAAATATTCATGCATTTTATTTATTCTGGTTTATGATCAGATGATGTAAATTAGTCTGGTTGTTGTAAATGTTGAGAAAAGGCTAATTCTTAGATCTCGAAATCATTTTTCCCATTAAATCTATTATTATAGATTATTATTATTATCTATTATAATTTATTTAATTTATCTATACTATTAAATCAACTTATATAACAGTAATAAAACTGATGTTTGACCTCTTAATGCTTCTGTAGCTGTAGGATTATTATCATTATTATTATTATACTTAAATTCATTATAATAGAATTAAATACTATAATATTATAAGACACAATATACACTGATATTATATATTCTGATGCATTAAAATGCACTTTATAACACAAAAAGCTCATAAATATATCTTTAAATATGATAAAGTATAATATTATCATTTATAACCAGAATATAATACAATATAATATAACACAATATAAATAAAAGGCTATAAATAATAATTATTATATAATAATTATTATAAGACACAATATTATTATAATAAAAAAAATAAAATAATAATAATCTGCAGCTTTTGGGCAACAATAATTGACATTTTACACCATTTAATGAACCGATTAATTAATCGTTTCAATAATCGATAGATTAAATCAGCTATTAAATAGTTGTTAGTTTAATTAAATAAGTTTTCGTACCCGTGGACGACGCTCAGAGCGTCTCTGAAGCGTCGGCCCTGCTCTGACCTCCAGTAAATCCAGTCCCAGTGATGGAGGATCCTCAGTCTGCGATCCATGATCAGGTCACTGAGCTCCATGATGGCCGACACGTACTCACTGGATGTCCTGGAGGAGAGGAGGAGTTACACGGGATTATAGACAGGATTAAACTGGGATTAGACTGGGATTAGACTGGGATTATACTGGGAATAAACTGGGATTAGACTGGGATTAGACTGGGATTAGACTGGGATTATACTGGGAATAAACTGGGATTAGACTGGGATTAGACTGGGATTAGACTGGGATTAGACTGGGATTATACTGGGAATAAACTGGGATTAGACTGGGATTAGACTGGGATTAGACTGGGATTAGACTGGGATTAGACTGGGATTATACTGGGAATAAACTGGGATTAGACTGGGATTAAACTGGGATTAGACTGGGATTAGACTGGGATTAGACTGGGATTATACCGGGATTAGACTGGGATTAGACTGGGATTATACCGGGATTAGACTGGGATTATACTGGGATTAAACAGGAAATAAATAGGGATTAAAACAGGAATTAAATAGGAATTAAACTGGAAATAAATAGGAATTAAACAGGAATTAAACAGGAAATAAATAGGGATTAAACAGGAAATAAATAGGAATTAAACAGGAATTAAACTGGGATTAAACAGGAAATAAATAGGGATTAAACAGGAAATAAATAGGAATTAAACAGGAATTAAACAGGAAATAAATAGGGATTAAACAGGAATTAAACTGGGATTAAACAGGAAATAAATAGGAATTAAACAGGAAATAAATAGGAATTAAACTGGGATTAAATAGAAATAAAACAGTAAATAAACATAAATAAAACAATTAAACAATAATAAAACAGATATAAAACAGCAATATAATGTATATATAATATATATAATATAATGTGTATATATAATATAATGTGTATATATAATATAATATACTGTGTGTATATATATATATATTGTGTATATATAATATATATAATATAATGTATTTATAATATATATAATATAATGTATATATAATATAATGTGTACATATATAATATATATAATATAGTGAATATATATTCTAATGTAGTGTGTGTTTATATATAATATATAATATATATAATATAGTGTATATATAATCTAATGTAGTGTGTGTTTATATATAATATAATATATATATATATAATCTAATGTATATATAATCTAATGTAGTGTGTGTTTATATATAATATATAATATATATAATATAGTGTATATATAATCTAATGTAGTGTGTGTTTATATATAATATAATATATATATATATAATCTAATGTATATATAATCTAATGTAGTGTGTGTTTATATATAATATAATATATATATAATATAGTGTATATATAATCTAATGTAGTGTGTTCTTACTGCTGACAGTTGCTGTTGTAGCTAAAAGCACATTTCAGTAAAGTGTCCAGTGTCATTAACGTGACGTGGTCAAACATCTCCAGGTTCTTTTCTCCTTCAGACACTAAACGTCTCCACTTCTCCTGAAATACACGAATATACAGACAGAACTTCACACTTTATATCAGGAGAAAGTCAAAAACATGTTAAAATCCAGTTTTAAGGCTCATTCATCAGGTCTAGAACATGCGTCCAGACCCTCTAGAGGGTCAGAGGTCAAACCATCATAGTATCTAATAGTGTAATAGTAGTTTTATTCTGAAAATCGACTTTTAATTTGAAAAGCCTACATGCATGGTGTGTGTGGAGGCGTTGAACTTGTTGACGTAGAGCTTCAGGACGTCGAAGTGGAACGCCGGCGTCAGGAGACGTCTCCGCCGAGACCACGCCTCCCCGTTGCTTAGCAACAGGCTCTGACCTGGAGACATGAGGATGTCCGTCAGAGAAACTAAGAAGAAGCTGATGCTGTATACCCAGGGGGGTGGCAGGTAAAAGGGGCCTCTGTTTCAGGGTTGGGGGGTCCAGGCTCCTCTGAACCAATGGTGATTATTAGCTGATGGTTTCTATGGTGATGAGACAATACTTCAAATACAGAGTGACATTTTTAGCTAAAATGGGCTACATGTTTTAGCTAAAATGGGCTACATGGCTTTAGCTAAAATGGGCCACATGTTTTAGCTAAAATGGGCCACATGTTTTAGCTAAAATGGGCTACATGTTTTAGCTAAAATGGGCCACATGTTTTAGCTAAAATGGGCCACATGTTTTAGCTAAAATGGGCTGCATGTTTTAGCTAAAATGGGCTACATGTTTTAGATAAAATGGGCTACATGGCTTTAGATAAAATGGGCCACATGTTTTTAGCTAAAATGGGCCACATGTTTTTAGCTAAAATGGGCTACATGTTTTTTGCTAAAATGGGCTACATGTTTTTTGCTAAAATGGGCCACATTGTTTAAGCTAAATTGGGCTACATGGTTTTAGATAAAATGGGCCACATGTTTTTTTTTGCTAAAATGGGCCACAAGGTTTCAGCTAAAATGGGCAAACACACATGTATATGACATCTGGTTCAACTAAAACATGGACAGTATGTTGATTGTCATGTGAAATCAAACTCAACTCAAAGTAGTCACTACATGTTAGCTTGTTACATATGACTGGGTGCTAGCTTTTGTGTAGTGCTAGCTTAGCTTGAGTGTTAGCCTATGTGCTAACTGATCAGTGCTTGTTTTAATAGCAGCAATAGTGAGTTTGTTTAATGCATTTTAAAAGTTATGTGGTTCAAAACCAATGAATTTCCCTTTGTCCCATTTTACCTGAAACCGCTTGTGCAAAAAAGTGGTTTCAAGATCTTAAATAAGCTAAATAATTATATTTTATCACATGATTCCAACACAAAATGATCATGAACATTATTAATCAGGAGAGGTATATTTGGTGTTGTGTTATTGTCCCAAACAATTTACCAAAAAGTGGCCCCATTTACCTGATATCCCCATATATGGAAAACAAACCAGCAGCTTGTAACATACAGATCCATCACTGTAAACCTGAATAAACTGACCCAGCCATGGACGCAGGTGTCCGTAGATCAGCTCGTCTTTCATCGTGATGTTTGCTGCAGGAGGAAATGACGTCTAGAATTAAAGGAGGTGGATTTAATGGAATAATACGAGTCTATTTGATCTGATGTGACTGGATCTGTGTGGTTTTCTCTGTACCAGACGCCAGCAGCAGCGGTTTGACGTAGTCCGGATGGAAGAGTCTGACCAGGTGATAGAACGGACCCAGGAACCAGCAGCAGGAATGTTTGTAGGTGTGAACCAGGTCGTCCACCTGCTGCAGACCTTCCTCCGTGCTCTGCATCTAAAACACAACTCAGCGCTTCAATGCATCTTAAAACAGGATGTGTTGTAATATCTTGCGACGTAGAACACATCCTGCACTGAGAAATGTCAATACAGAATGTGGAAATGTCAGAAAAGACACTTTGGAAACATGTAAAACTGATAAATAAGGTTTATGATGCGTTTTTAAGCATTTTTATTCAGGAAAATTCAGCAGATAATGTGTTTTCAATGTATAACCCTGCAAGGAATAGAAGAGAATAGGGGGAAAAGTAGACAGCTGTCTGATGAACCTCCCAAAGGATCAATAACTAATCTAATCTATAATCTATAATGTAAATGTGTGTGTCCTACCTGTCCCAGGTGACCTATCAGCCAGGAGTGTGTCGGAGGTTTACTGAAGCAGGACAGACGCTGGGTGAACCACGCGTGTCGGACCAGCAGCTTCACCGTCCAGACCACCACCACAGACACCAGACCAGCCAGGACCAGGACCAGGACCTGGACCAGGACCTGGACCAGGACCTGGCAGAGACCGGTCCAGTTCATCAGCTGAGGGAGGAGGGCCATCCTGGGCCAGAGGCTCCACAGTTTAAATGAAGCTTGTCCTGTTGCTTCTGTGGCTTTTTACTGGTGTTGAAATGTTCTGAAACCAAAGTGTTGCAGCAATTATTACAAACATCAACGGCTGAAACCGTTTTATCACACAGCCGTCAAAAAGATGAAAAAAGATGAAAAAAGATGAAACCCATGTTGATTTTTTGGTATAAAACGTTTTTATTGTCTTTGAATTATCTGCAAAAAAAGGAGTTCATACCACTTTAATTAATTGAAGAATATATTCGTATATATTGGACATTTCTTATAGAAAACATAAAAAAATCTTCTAAATACAATATGGTAAATATCAGAGGGATAAATATATCAGCTCATTATGGAATTATTATAATATTAAATGTATTTTTGATTAATTAATTTCCTAATTATTTAAAACTGAAATATTTATTCATTTTATATATAATACTACTATATATACTATTACTGCAGTGACATCTAGTGGTCATCATCTAGAATCACAGCAAGATAAATTACTGAAATTATTAAATTATTAGATAAATTCCTAGAATAAAGTATTTATCTATTTTTATTATTTTCTATAATATATATATAAATATAAATTAATTAAATAAATTTAAATAAAATTAAATTATTAGATAAATTACTAAAATGGCTAAATTACATCATATAAATTACTAAATAAATAGGTAAATTATACATAGTAAATAAATAGTTAAAATACAGATAAGTAAATAAACATTTAAAATATTGTAATTTATTTTGTTCCTAAACATTTTTAAAGTAAACTTTTATTGTGAAAATGGCGGATATAAAAGGCCTGTCATTTTGAATAAACTTTATTATTAAATATTAGTTTTACGGCCTTGTTTTTGACTTTCTGAACAGGAAGTTGTTTTCTCCGTTTTTTCCGAGGCGCTCCTGAAGGCCTCACTGATTGGCGCACCTGAGCGGACGCTGTTAGCACAAAGTTAGCACAAAGTTAGCGCGATGCTTCTGAATCGTCTGGAATGAAACCTGCGGTGAAAAGGAGGAGACTATGCGCATATTTTTAGCCGCAGTGTTTCAGAGCCGCCAGTCTCACGTGAGTTTTATTGGCGTGATTTTTGTCTTAACGTTGCGGGTTAACGCGACATAGCATCAACTGTTTTAGCTAGTTAGCTTAGCTAGTTAATTATCTGTCAACCAATCAGCCGTAGTCTTTAATGAGACTTCTTTTAATTTAAATATTAAATATTTTACACTTTCCCTGGATTTTATTTGTCGTTATAATTAATCTAACATTTATTTGTGGTTTTAAGCGTCTTAATGGGTGATAATAACATTTATAAATACACTTATAAAGGTTTATTATTATAAATACATTTATATTACATTTTAAAATAAATATATGTATTTGGATTATTAAAATTAAGCTCTAATTGTTTTGCATTACAAGCGAAAACTATAGAATTTAACAGTAAAACTGAATAAATAGTTAATTTAATTAAAATATAAGACCATTGGATAATACAGGAATATTTCTTCTCCATACGTTTTATATTATTTAATATTCTGGAAGATATTAAGATGAAGATTGGATAGTTGTGACGTCACAACCTCAACGTTCATTCTTAACACATTTGTCTAGATTTTCTCTGATTATATCTGATTATCTAAAAAATATTAGTTATTGTTCAACAATAAAAAAATAAGTGTACATCTAATGAATATATAAGCAATTGATGTATTTTTAAATAAAGTTTTATGGCCCAGGTGAATAAGATATTCTATTATAATAAATGATAGTAGCAACAATTCATTGTTAGTTTTATTCTCTAATAAATAAATGTAGAATTTAATGATCAGTGACAAGATGAAAAAGTCCAAAACTTTATTCATCAGGTCTTTAAATATAAATCATGTTGGTTTATTCTTATTTAAAAGTCCATTTGCATAATTTGTTTGTGCAAAAATCATGATTTTATGCAAATTTTTCGACATGAAATGTCAAATAGTGTAACTGAAAAACTAAAAAGAATCATCAGTTTTAAATATATCATCCAACTAGAATAAAAACTAGTTGATATCATGTGTTTTTAATATTTTAAACCTTTTTAATACAGTTTAAAGTATCTGGTGTTAAGTTTTCAGAGTTACTGACTCTATTTATACAGATTTAACTGACCCTATTATAACTTTTATTTCTATTACAACATAATAATTTGTCAGAATTCATTTTTTAGCAGCTTTTATTGTGTTAAATGTTAATTCCTCCTCTTTTCTCTGAGTGTTTTCCAGGTTTTCAGCTATAAATAACAGCGATGGCGACGCCTCCTCCTTCCTCCCCTCGCTCCTCCCCCTCTCCAACATGGCGGCCGGTCCCGTCTCCTCTGAGGTTCAGGTCCTGGACCCACGGCGGACCGGACCGGGACGTGGGCCCGGACCGGGACGTGGGGCCGGCCCGGTTCTACGAGGAGCTCTTCTGTTCCGGCCGGAGTCCGGTTCCTCTGGCCGGACTGGTGGCGTCCGGGGCCCAGAGCGACGTGGTGAAGCGGGGCTACCTGGGCCACATGGACCGGAACCACACCAGGTACTTTGTCCTGAGGGCGGGGAGCCACACCGGGCCGAGCCGCCTGGAGTGGTACCGGAACCAGGAGAAGTTCACGGGGACGGAGAAGTGTCCTGGGAAAGCTGCTCTGTTTGGATCCAGCAAACAAGGGTCGGTCCAATTAAAGGGTTAAAGGTCAAATATTCCACATGTTACTGGGATTAAAATAAATGAAATGATGTTTAATCTGATTTACTGTGAGATCAAATATATTTAATGGCTTTTTGTTCAGTTTTAGAGGTTTAGAGAGATGATTGGTTTTAATTAATTTTATATGAGTTTATTTAAAAATCTATTTCCATAATTGTTATATATTTAAAATTGGACTATATTTAAATATATTTTGCCTTTAATTTAGGACAAAATTGCAAAAAAATTAAAGCCAGAATTTATTAAAATATAATTTAATATTATTTTTGTCCTATTTACACTAAATAACTAATAACACTAACTAAACAACTAAAAACATATTTTTAAATATGGGTTATGTTTTAGTTTAGTTTTAGTTATTATATATTATATAAATTATATTTATATCATTATATATATATTTAAAATTAATTTATATTTGCCTTTAAAATTAAATTTAATTAATGTATTAAAATATAATTTGTACTATTTTAGTATTCTTCTTCTAGTATTATTCTCGTATTATTTACACTTTTTTTTTTTGTAAAGAGGTCATGTATTAAAATTTAAAATAAATGTAATTAATTAAATGTTGATATTTAATGTTTGTCCAGAGTTTTAACTTGTGAGCTCAGATAAAATATATTTAAATTAATTAATCCTTAAAATTGTAAGTGTTGTATTTAAAAAAGGATATTTATACCATTATAATATATATAAATTCTTTGTATATATTTCTAATTGAATTATATTTTAATAGTTTTCCATTATAATTCCACTAAATTAAAGGCTATTTCAACTATATTTTATCTTTAAGTTTCCAGAACCTTTAAATTCTACTGAACGTGGTTTCCAGGGTGATTTACCTGAGGTGCTGTCTGGGTGTGAGCCGCGTGGGCAGTTCCAGGAAAGGCCACACGGTGGCGCTGTACGCCAAGGACCAGACGCTGGTGCTGGTGCTGGAGGACCAGAAGGAGCAGGAGGACTGGTGGTTCTCCATCAAGAAGCTGATGGAGGAGGAGCAGAAGGAGGAGGAGGAGGAGCAGGGAGAAGGCTTTGATGAGGAGGACGACGGCTACTGTACGCTACCTCCTGCTGCTTTCTTCAAAGAGGTCAGAGGTCAAAGCACCAGTTTTCAGTTTCACAGAAGGACTCTGTAACAGAACCTGGTTTGGGTCTGCAGGTCTGGCCGGTCTCGGTGAGGTCCAGAGGTCTGGGTCGGTCCAAGTCTCTGGCCGGCGAGAGCCGCCTCTGCCTCACGGCTTCGTCCCTCATCCTGGTCCGCGTCGCCGCCGGCAACGACCTGCCGTCCGTCACCATCCCGCTGCTCAGCGTCCGCCGCTTCGGACACCTGGACGGGTCCTTCTTCCTGGAACTGGGCCGGTCGGCGCCGAACGGGCCCGGAGAGATCTGGATGGAGGCCAGAGACCAAGGTAGAGATGAGAAAAGAACATCTAAATGTCCTCCAGCCCTCCATGAATAAAAGGAGCTGTTGGTTCTGCTCTTGTTGCCTAGGTAACCCGGCGGTGGCCCAGCACATCCATGAGATGGTCCGGGAGACCGTCAGGGCCCTCCGGGCTCTGCCGGACTTCAGCAGGTCCCCGATCCAGAACCACACCAACCACAACCAGCTCCAGAACCTTTTAGCCTCCAAACGCTGCCGGCCCAAATCCAGGGACAAGCCGAGACCACATGGTTCCCCTCTGGCCCCGCCCCCCAGGAGTTCCGACCTCCACGCGGGTCCGGCTCGCTGCAACTCGGAACCACGAAGACCAGAAAATCCGGAGCTCGGGTCCACTCTCCGGTTCGGCCTGGACCTGAGTCCTCAGAGACCCGAGACCAGCAGCAGCTACGTGGACATGAGGCTGGACCGGCGCCCCCTGGTGGACAAACAGGAGCCGGGGGAGGGGGTGGGCTACGTGATGATGTCACCACAGGTGCGACGCGGCTCACCTGGACCGCCTCAGGACGACTACGTGACCATGGCGAGTCCACATAAACCCGGCTGGACCCAGTCCTCCTCCTCACTCCAGACCCTGTTCAACAGGTCAGTGTTAAAATGCTGAGTCATTCTGTTGTGTCAGCAGTTATTACTCATTATTTTTACAGGGAATTAAAGCTAAATGTCTTTATTTCTATTTTTTTCCAGCTCCTCCTCTGACGGCTACTCTCCTCCTCCTCCTCTTCACCTGTCACCTCATTGGTCAGAACAAAGATCCGGCCAATCACAGAGGAGCAGCTGCTCCGATCGGCCAATCGATGACCTCGGACGGACGCAGAAACCAGAGAAACCAGAGAAACTGGTCCTCGTGTCACCGAGCAGGGACGCAGCTTCTCCTGGACTCACAGGCTGGTCCAGACCCGGACCGGTCCAGACTAGTCCTGGTCTAGACCAGACCGGTCCTGGTCCAAACCAGTCTCCAGTCAGAAGATGCCGGCTGCTGTGTCTGCCGGCCTGTCTGCAGCCTGACGAGTCCTGAATGATTAAAACAAACATTTCATATCATGTTAAATCTAATTCTAATATGTTGTTTTTCATTTGGTGCCATTTGTTTAATCAAACCTGGACTTTGGGCCTAAACCACAGATCACCTGTTGTATGAAATGATGAGAAGAATAAAGTCACGTGAATGCAGCCTTTTCTCTGTTTATTCATTGTATAATTCATTATATAATAAAACCACTGAATAATTTAAAGCTGCAGTAAAAGCTCCACAAACAGTCACAATTCAATTTAAACAGTTTATCTTAAAAATGATGCAAATCCCCACGTTCTGTTCTAGTTGAATAATAAGCAACAGAAATGTTGATTTGCATATGGAAAGAGTCTGGTTACAAGAGTTGACTTGTAGTTAATTTAATACTATTTATATTACTATTATTACTACATTACACTATGTACTTCATCAAATCAGCCAGTATTTCATCCTCCTGCTGTCAAACTCTTACTCAATGAGCTGTGAAGCTGTTTAACATTGTGAGGTTTAAGGTTAATTTATTTCCTTTTTTGTGCATAGACCAATATAATGTATAAAAACACCTATATTACACAAATAATTCAGTATTTGGGTCAGTGACAATTTGTTTTTGAAGTCCCAAAACAATTAAAATACAGTTTTAAGAAGCAATCGTCATGGGCCTTTATACACATGTAGATATTGATGCACCAAAAACCAGACATTAGCAGCTGGAATAGTCTTTTACCACATTAGTGATGTATAGAGTGGATTAAAGTGATCTGCTTTGGAAAAAAATTGCTTCTCTTTCAAAAATAAGAACATTTCTTACTTGTATAGTAAACTAAGAAAGTTAGTTCACCCTGTCTGCCTCATAGCTCAGGCTGTTAGCATGCGACGCTGTTAGCATGCGACGCTGTTAGCATGCGACGCTGTTAGCATGCGACGCTGTTAGCATGCGACGCTGTTAGCATGCTATAGTGGGGTCATGGGTTCAGTCCTCAAAGGTTTAAACACCACTACTTACATCAACATGTCTCATTTCAAAGCTTTAATGTGCAATCATTCTTTCTTTAGCGTTTACCAAATGAAATAGGAAAAACAAATGATGTAGCTAACGTTCAGAAGGATTAGCTCAGCATGTTTAAGTGGTTGTTCTGAACGACTTGATGTTGGTTCGAATCCTTGTTGAGCCACTGGTTAAAGTCTTCAATGGGCTTCTTCCTTAGAGGAAACACAAATAGGAGAACGAGCGACTCTGGAGGAATGTAGAATTAGCTCAGTAGGTTGAGTTCCTATGAAAAGCAAGCCTCAACCTGTGAGATGTTGGTTCAACTCCTCCTTTAGACGTAAAGGTTCAAGAACGTGAACATCTTCCAGAGTGAAGGAGATAAATGTGCCCTCCAACCAAAGAGGCCTCATGGTGTGGTGGCTGAAGTTTGGACTTTCATATGTCGGTGGTGCAGGTGCAACCAGGTTCGAATCCACATTAAGACAAAACCTCAAATAAGTTTTGGGAGTTTGGGCTACAGTGAATTTACAAAGTCCATCATCCACAGTGAAGAAGATAAATGCACCTGGAGAAAACCTCTCAATGTGAAGAGGACTTGTGGTGTGGTGGTTTAAGTTGTGATGTTGGTGGTGCAGGTGCACCCTGGTTCAAATCCACCTCTGGATGGATGCTGGAAGACCTCAGAGAACTTTTGGGAGTATGGCCTTCACAAAGTCGAGCTTCAAAAGTGAAGAAGATAAATGCACCTGGAGAAGTGTCAGTAGTGTGGTGAGGGCTTGTGGTGCAATGGCTTGAGTTGAGGCCCTAAGGTGCAGAAGTCTGCTGGTTCAAATCCACCTGAGGATGTAATGATCCAGTAGAAAGAGCTGGGGAACTTTTGAGGATTTGGGTTTCACTGACTTTACAAAGGCCAACATCCAAAGTGAAGATGATAAATGCGCCTGGAGAACATCTCTCAGTGTGAAGGGGACTGGCGGCGCAGAGGGTAGGTCTTTGTGACTGTAAGACCTGAGGATCTGGGTTCAAAACCTGACCCAACCTGGTCCTGGAACCTGGATCACAAATCACAAGATCCTGTGAGAGCAGGGCTGGGGGGGGCTTCTACCCCCCCGGTGTTTCAGGTGTGTAGAAGCTGGGGGTTATGGAAGGACAAGTGATGGGTGGCTGGAGTTTTATTGAGCTGAAAATTGTGTATTTCAAAAATGGTCATAGGGGCTTTGATAGTAGGTTGTTACTTATAGCAGTGCAAATGATTTATAACTGGCTGCAAGATGCTAAGCAAGCTACTTCCATGATATTTGCTTGTGCAAGTGGCTTTTGCCAGTAAGTCTTGTTATAGTACCTGACTTGTGAGGGCCGGCCAGCTTTGCTGGCCGGCCCTCACAAGTCAGGTACTATAACAAGACCTGCATGCAGAAGGTACTTCAAGAAACATCCATCATGTTTCATAGCTGCACAAGATGCACAAGACACACAGCACCAAAACTCCAGCCACCCATCACTTCTCCTTCCATAACCCCCAGCTTCCACATGCTCGAAACACCGGGGGGGAAACTGCCCCCCCCAGCCCCGCTCTCGCAGGTTCTTGTGTTTTGTGATCCAGGTTCCAGGACCAGGTTGGGTTTCGAACCACACGATGCTCAGGTGACGTCTTACGGTCACGAACATCTACCCTCTGCACCACCAGTCCCCTTCACACTGACAGATGTTCTCCAGGCGCATTTATCATCTTCACTTTGGATGTTGATCTTTGTAAAGTCAGTGAAGCCCAAATCCTCAAAAGTTCCCCAGCTCTTTCTACTGGATCATTACATCCTCAGGTGGATTTGAACCAGCAGACTTTCACACCTTAGGGGCACAACTCAAGCCATTGCACCACAAGTCCTCACCACACTACTGACACTTCTCCAGGTCCATTTATCTTCTTCACTTTGGACTTTGTAAATTCAGTGAAGCCCAAAAGCTCATTGAGGTCTTCCAGCATCCATGCAGAGGTGGATTTGAACCAGGGTGCACCTGCACCACCAATGTCACAACTTAAGCCGTCACAACTTAACCCACCACACCACAAGTCCTCTTCACATTGAGAGGTTTTCTCCAGGCGCATTTATCTTCTTCACTTTGGATGATGGACTTTGTAAAGTCAGTGAAGCACAAATCCTCAAAACATACACAGATCTTTCTACTACATCTTTACATCCTCAGGTGGATTTGAACCAGCAGACTTTGGTACCTTAGGGCTGCAACTCAACCCTTCACACTATGAGTCCTGACTACACCAGGTTCAGATCTCTGGACACATTTATCATCTTCACCTTGGACATTCACTGAAGTTCAAACTCCCAAAACTTCATGGGTCCCACATTTATATCATCATGTCTACAGGAGGACTTGATCCACCAGTCTCTTGCATTGTTGGTGCTTCAGGGTCCCAAACAAACCCACCACACCATGAACCCTGACCACATGACCAGGGATTCTCCAGGTGCATTTATCTTCATTTATCTAACAGTTTCTGTTCATTGAGAGCAGAAACAATGAAGACTCCTTTGTCCACCTGAAACAAATTTTTAGAATTTTGAGGAAAAAAATGAATTGAATCCAACAAAATGTGGAAAAAGTGAAGTGCTGTGAATATATATATATATAAGAATATGACAATTTGGCTGCTTTTTTCAGTGTTAATTATGTTTTTTACTATAGAAAATATATTGTTTTTGTCCGATATTGAGTTGAATTATCATTATCTCAAAGTTAGAGTTAGGGTGACTCCATAATGTGACATAAGAAGAAAACTTTGAGATAAAAAGTCAAACATATATACTTATGTTATACTTATGTTGCCATGTAATGTAATAAAATCAGTTTTTCTCAGTAGTTAATATAAAAATACTGGTGTCAACGATGGATCTATGTTATTATCTAAACTATCATGTGTACATATCACGATAAAGTTGAAAATAAATAATAATTAAGTCAATTATTCTATTATATATTTGGTGAAAATTGTCTGACATTCTGAATTTGTTTAAAAGATGATGCTCGCATGTTAAATGTCCATCAGCAATAGGGATATCCTGGTCAGATTGTATGCCCTTCAAAATAAAAGCCCCCTTTTCACACTCAACTGTAAAGAAACTCAGCTTTTTAGACAAATTAGGAAAACTTTTATTATATTTTTTTGATTTTTGATTTAAATCTATATTGAAGAAAATGTTAATTATCTACAATGGAATAGATATTTTAATAAATATAATAAATACAAGATATTTCCCATATTAAGATGTAATTTTCTCAATTTAAATCTTAAAATAAGATTAAATAGTTTTTGTGTCTCAATGTTTTCTTCATACGTCATATTATGGACTTTTTAATCTCATAATTAGTAAAATAATTTTATCACATGTTAAATGTCCATCAGCAATAGGGATATCCTGGTCAGATTCTATGCCCTTCAAAATAAAAGCCCCCTTTTCACACCCAACTGTAAAGACAGAAGATAAATGACCTGCGGGGACAGGAAATAAAAGAGTAAAATAGTTTATTGTGTCAGTAAAGATCAACAGAAGGCACACATACAGTATCTGAGGGTCAACATCACACCAGTGTCATGTGATCATATAGAAAATATACCATTACATCCATTTGTGAATCTGCAGGACTCGAAAGGATAAGGTCAGTCGATGCAAAACATTAGCGAAGCTAATCTCTGCAGCTCGTACGACGCAAAAATATATTCATATAGAATTATACACCTTTTTCTACACATTGAAGCGGAATCAACTATACAAAATGCAGAAAAAACTATGTCGGTACAATAAGCTGTAAGAAAAGGTCATGCTCGATAGAAGCATCATCGTGGCAGTGTTACAGAATCAGAAAATAGTAGCAGTACCTGTCGTCATAAAATAGTTATAGGAAAAAAACTTAATGCCAAAAATATCAGCTTTGAAAACAAAGGGGAGGAAAAAGTAGACATTTCTTTATTATACAGGTTTATGTCCCTTTCAAGCAGAATAACTCCTGGATATAAGAACAGTTAGAGTGGGTTAGTAAAGGAGTGCCATGGCTTGGAGGTTATTATCTTACTTTTTGGTTGAAACACAGATCCCAGAGTTTGATGCCCGAGAGGACTGCAGCGGAGCGGTGGGCCACCGAGGACGACGAATATTTAGAGAAAAAGAGTCGGAATTTTAGGAGCGACGAGGGAAAAACATCATATTTTAAGATTCAAGTTGAATTTTTATGCGTATGGCTCCGAAAAAGGGTCAAATTTACTTATTTCTCATAATGGAAAATTGACTGAAATCAATTAAACTGTTTAAAATTGAATTTATTGTCATACTTTATTTAAAAAGCAGCTCATGGAATTACAATTTAATCTAAAACCTTTGATACTTATACTCATAAATTTATGACTTTCCCCTTAAAATTGTGTAACAATCACTGTTTTCTAGTAAAATCTCTGGTATTTGTAAGATTTAAAGTGCCCCTTTTACATTTATTACATGTGGAAAACTCGAATATTTCAGATTTGTCAATGAAATCAATGAAATCAATAGTTATTGTCATGAGTTATGAGGAGATGTGGGTGTTTTATCGGTGCTTTATAATGTAAATATTACCACTTTTTTCCTGATCTAGAAGATATCTTTAAGATTACGTCCATTTCTAGTAGCATTATTACTTTTTCTCAAAATATTACGGCTTTTATTTTGAAATCTCAGTGTTTTTTTGCCAACAGTGGCCCTGAAACCAAAAAAAATTATAGAAAATTACGATTTTTGCCAAGGGAGTGACTTTAAAATGCTCAGTCCCAAAGGATTAGTCTGAAATGGGAACTTTTTCCGTGCATGGCGTGGTTTTTTACATTTTCTCAGTCCTTTCAGACAGCGGCCAGGCTGCCGGGTCTAGTAGGGGTAGTTGTCAGGAAACGCCAGTCCCTGCATGCACTGCTCGCCGTTGTCGGCCAGGTGAAGCCCCTCCTCCTCGTGGCCGGCCGGGCCGAGGCCGTCGTCCTCGCCGGGCGGCGGCAGGGCGTCGGGGTCGGCCTTCAGGCTCGGCCGCTGGTTGTCTGGGAACGCCATCGAGAACAAGGCCTCGGGGTTACAGACGAACTTGTAGACGTACCGTTCTCCTGCCACCTGATGATCACAGCACCAAATATACATTTTAAAATGATATATATATAAATATATATATATATATGTAAGAAACAGTTTCATTCTATGTAAGTCAATGGGACTCCATTAGGTTGTTACACTAGGAATTTACCATATTTGCATATTGTTGCCATATTAGGAAAAAAAACATGTTTTTCTTTTTTAAGATGAATTAAACATTAAAAATAAAGTTTATTTTGCCCATATAGTGAAATTTGGTGAATTTCTTCCAATATTCTGAATAAAAGATGATATTTGGTTGTTGACGATGATGCAATATGGTCATGTGACCTCATAATTTGCATGTCCTTCAAAATAAAAGCCCCCTTTTCACGCCCAGCTGTGAAAACAGATTTTATATCACAACTTTTTAGAATAAACTCATCTTCACATGCGCAGCAGATGGAAATTAAATTGCACATACTTTTTTTAAATAATTACTTTTAATTCGATGCAATTTCAAATTAATTTGTAATTTGTAATAACTTTATTGTTTCTGTTGTTGAAGCTAAACATTTTGACCTTTTCACCCCTCAGTTTCCAGATGTTTCCATTTGATTTAAGGAAAGTGTCTGAATAAAAGTGACAATTTCTTTCTTTTTACAGGGATATCCTATCATAATTTGTATGTCCTTCAAAATAAAAGCACCCTTTTCACACCTAGTTGTAAAAACATGAATTTAACATCACAGCTTTTTTGGAAAAGTAAAGATAAATTAATTGTTGCCATATGACAACACTATTATAATTATTTATGCAAATTCCAGATATGTAGTTGCTTTATTTCCACAGATTTTAACTTTTCATATAACAATGTTGGAAATATGGAAATATAGAACAGACAGGATTATAAAAATTTAGTTGTTCTGTTGTTCAGTCAAGGAAAATACAGTAAACACAGTAAGTTATACAGTAAGAGACTCAGTAGATTCATGTTTCTTCTCATTGATTATTAGTAATATCAAAAGGGAACTTTTCCAACTTTCATTTTATCGGTTCTGTTTTATTTTCTATTTAAAGTCAAAGTGGAACTTACCTTCTGCATGATGCCCTTCTCGTAGTAGTACCTCAGCGAGCGGCTCAGTTTGTCGTAGTTCATGGCCGGACGGTTCTTCTGGAGCCCCCAGAGCCGAGCCACCTGGACACAAGACAAAGAAGAATGGTTTCATATATATAAATATATATCATATCCAAGTATAGATCAGTGGTAAAATATATGTCATTGTTTGACTGTTTTGTTGCTGTGTGTGTTTTTAAGGTAGTGGCTATTAAATGACCGACAGATGGATAATTACGTTATTTAATTGTTATTTTTTAAAGAAACGACGCTGGTAAAATACGATTTTTCTTCTTTCTGGCCTCTTTTCAATCATGGAATGAAAGAAGTAATTTACTAATGTAACCTCTCTTCTATTCATAGAATAGTTAGACATGGAGTTCCACAGGGTTCTGTGCTTGGACCACTACTTTTGACTTCCTGATGATTTTACCTAAAAATAAAAGCATATAAAGGGTGCTTTATATGCTTTTATTTTTAGGTAAAATCATCAGGAAGTAGTTTATTATAACTTATTATAACTTATTATACAGACTGTATGAACTTTCCAGGTAAAAGATCTGTTATTGACTTCTTGTTTGTTGATGGTGAGTTGCTGTGTGTTTTTTCCTTTTCTTCATCTTTTCTGGAGTTCTGCATGGTTCTGTGCTTGGACCACTACTTTTCACCCTTTATATGCTCTTTTTAAGTAAAATTATTAGGAAGTACTGTTTATTTCCACTGTTATGCAGATGATACACAACTATATGTCAATTAATCCAACTTAATTGTGAAAAATGATGGTTTGATGACTGACCTCTTCGGGGTCGATCAGTTTAAACTCCATGTTTCGTCCCGTCCAGACGATCAGGTGTCTGTTGGCCGGGTTGTCCAGCAGCGTGAGCAGGAACTGCCAAAGCTGCAGCGATCCACGCCGTTGGTACGGCAGACCCTCCTGCTTCACTTTACCTGCTTTAAAAATCAAGATACAACATCTATTCACTTCTAATCCCAAAGCAGCAGCAATCAGATCATCGCTAAAGTACAAAAATTCCAGTTTTAATGTCTCAGCTTTACCTTCCAGCCTGTCTGGAACGACGCAGGTATCGTCGTAGTACAGGTGTGGTTCTCTGTCACGACCGAATCCTGCAAAAAAAGAACATTAGTAGAAAAGTTCACATTTGTTCCTTATGAGAAAATGGACAAGTTCAGACGAGTCCAAGAACTCACCAATGTTGTTATTCTGGAGATAAACTGAAGATTTACCAAAGGACGACTGGCAGGTTTGAACCTCTGGAGACACAGAAGTAAAGACATGTAAATTTGATGACCTTTTTTGTCTTAAAACAAGTCTACAACGGTTCTTTCACACACACCTGAGTCGAAGCCGAAGTCTCTGGGCTCCTGTTTGATGGTGACGTGGTTGTAGGTGGTCTGGGGCCGGGTCAGACCCGGACCAGGAGGTCCTGGTTCCGGGTACCGCGGGTCCACCAGCTCCTGTTTGAACGCCCTGTTGCTGTGTGGAACCAGCGGTTCCGACAGGTGGCGCTGGTACAGCGGGCGGCTGTCCCGACCCGAGGCGGCGTACGGTGGCCCGGAAGGTTTCTCTGGAGGGAGGAACGACAGGCTGGGCTCCGACAACTGCCTCTGGAACCTGGAAAAATTAAAAAACTGGTTTCAGTTAAAGTCTGAAGCTTCTATCATAAGGCTGTACCTTTAAATATGCAAATGAGGTCAATACTAATTAACCCTTTATCTTCATTTTTTCTAAAAACCAGAAATGGCATGAAATGACAGCTTTTATTTTGAAGGACATGCAATTTAAGGGGGCACATGACCAGGATATCCCTATTGCTGATGGACATTATACTAGCTTGCAGTTTATTTGTACTTTTGTCAATGAAAGTATTGTAGTTATTGATGCTAAATATTCCCGAAAAATCAAACAATGTACAATTTTAGGCAAAAAATCCCAACTCTAGAGTGGCGTCTGGCCTTAGGTCGTATAAATATAGACTGACCTTTGTTCTGAGCTGAAGGATCCAGCCGTGCAGCTGATGGGGGGACGTGGCAGAGCGAACTGGCTGTGGTTGGACTGGGGGAGGCTGTGGTTGGACTGGGGGAGGCTGTGGTTGGACTGGGGGAGGCTGTGGTTGGACTGGGGGAGGCTGTGGTTGGACTGGGGGAGGCTGTGGTGGTTGGTCAGCTGCAGGGCTGAGGGGTGAAGCTGCCTCTGGATGGGTGGAGGTCCAGGAGGATGAGTGGTGGATCCACACTGGACCACCGGAGAGGAGGCGGGATTCACACCTGTAAGACCAGCCGGCTTGTTGTCACAGGCACTGGAAGGAAAAAAAGACAGGAAGGAGTCAGAGTTTACTCCAAAATGGTGTTTTACCCCATCTTTCTGGTTTAATAGTACATTTTTTGGTCTGTTTATCAAAATTAGCATGATTCTATGGTTTAAAAGCACCTTGTTATACTGGGTTCAAAGGACGCCCAATATGGCTGCTGTAGTACGGCCAAGATGGCTGCTGTAGTATGTCAGAATTGTGTCTTCTACTGGCTATCTTCCTACATAGAAGGAGTAGTAGCTACTGGTTAGTAGGCGGCGATGCTAATTAGTAGCAGTTTCTGGTTAGTAGATGACAATGCTAACTAGTATTAGCTACTGGTTAGGACACAGTGATGCTAAGTAGTATTAGCTACTTGTTAGTAGACGGCGATGCTAACTAGTATTAGCTACTTGTTAGTAGGTGGCGATGCTAACTAGTAGTAGCTACTTGTTAGTAGGTGGCGATGCTAACTAGTAGTAGCTACTGGTTAGTAAACCGCACTGCTAACTTTTAGCAGTTACTGGTTAGTAGGCAGCGATGCTAACTAGTAGTAGCTACTTGTTAGTAGGCAGTGATGCTAACTAGTAGTAGCTACTTGTTAGTAGGTGGTGATGCTAACTAGTAGTAGCTACTGGTTAGCGCTGCTAACTTTTAGCAGCTACTGGTTAGTAGGCAGTGAAACTAAGGTTTCAAATGCAGCCCTAGAGCGCTCCACATGGTCTCCATGGATACAACTTCCTGTTTACAGTATGACATCACAACAGGAGCCATTATTAAACGGCTTGTGTTCAGCCAGATTTGACTAAGTGGGTGGTCTTATTTCCTGAGAAGTTTCCTACCTGTAACTATAAAGGCACATGTCAGCGTGAGGCGTCCTGCAGGGAGACGGGTCTTTGGACGGACTGTGCTCTCGCTTCACTTTACTGACGGGTGGTCCATGAAACATCACTGAAAACACACACACATGAACACACACACACATGAACACATGAACACACACACACATGAACACACACACTCTACTCAGGTAGAAATAGCCACTACTCACAATAAGTTAGAAATATAGTGAGAGACTTTTTTTAGGTTAATAAATATTAAACTAATGAAAATGATGTTTCTTCTCATTCATTATTAGTGACATCAAAGGGAATTTTTATATTTGAAAAATATATCAATATTGAAAAGTAAAACATTAAATTGGCTAAAAACAAACAAAGCTTGAAACACAAAACCAAAAACAAGTAATAATGATTTTTTTTGCAGTAAATGAGGAGAAAGTAAAGAAATGTGAGAAATGCAATTAAAAATGATCCATTATATGAAAGGATTAAGTAGAATATTTAATAATAATTAATAATTATTAAAATATAATAAAATTGTTATTGGTTATGTTGATTATTATAAACAGCATTAACCCTCTCTTACATAGTGTTTCCATACTGTAACAATTACTTTATCTTTTTACATAAAAGGGGGCTTTTATTTTGAAGGACGTACAATTAATGACATCACATGACCATTGACTTTTGACCATTGAGTCCCATTGACTTACATAGAATGGAAACCTTTTTTTAATATATCTATTATTTAGGTAATTCTATGCAATAAAAACATGTAAAAATACTTGTACCATGTCTAAGTAATATTTCATGCAATAGAGGTTTAGTAGCATCTAACAGAACAGACTTATACGTATTTAATTAATGCAGAATTCAATTAAATAAAAACCTTTATTACCTTAAATTAAGCAGTTTTTATCTTCTCCTTTTCGTAAAATCTCCATTTTTGAAACTCCAGAGACGACGTTTGTGTTCTTCACTTGCGATTCTCACCCTGACCACTAGACGGTGCTAGAATCCACCTACTGTACCTTTAAGAAACTAGTATTTTTGTCGTTTAAAGAGCCATTTCTACCTTGTTTAGTCGAGGTTTCCCAGCACATACTCTAAGCTACAACCTGCACAGGTAAACATTCCTTGCAGCCTGTGATCTTTGTCACTTCTTCTCACATTAAAAGCAGAAAAACCCACAAGTCTCCTATCAGATCTCAGCCTTCCTGTAATCTGAATTTCAGTGACGCTGCTCATGTTTCCGCCCACATGGCAGCTTTATGGTGCGTTCGAGGCACCTATCGCGCTGCAATAAACAAAACACAGGAGTGGCGTACGTGTCTGGAAGTCGTGCCAAACACTTTTTTTCTCTCCGTGACGTCACAAAGCAACAAAAACAAGGTGCTGGAAGTGGTTTTTATGGCCCTCACGCTTCCTAGGACATGATATCGATGGTTGGAACTGGCTCAGAGCCACTGCTGCCTCGTATGAAAAGGTCATAGAGGATTTAACACAATAAAAGTCTAAAATACACGACGGCAGCGTTCTGAAGCTGTGAAAATCAGCTGCTGTAAAACAGAATGACCCTTTAAACACAGCCAGACGGGTTTTATACTAAATAAAGTGACATAACTCTACTCACTGATGGATTATTGAACAAAATACAAGACTATTTTATTCTTTAGTAGTTTATGCTGTTAGCAAAACAATAGAAATCTCTATTAAATAGTGGAATGGAATCTTCATTTATTTTTTTTAAAACTGTGATATAAAATATGTGTTTTTACAGCTAGGTGTGAAAAGGAGGCTTTTATTTTGAAGGACATACAATTAATGAGGTCACATGACCAGGATATCCCTATTGCTGATGGACATTTGACATGTGATCAAATTTATTCAGACTTTGGAAAATTATCAACAAATGAATTAACTTGAATTTTATTAAATTTTGTGTGATTCAATTATTACTATTTTATTTATTAATTAATTTATTATATTTTTATTTATTTTTTTTCTAATATTCTAACATAGATTTGCAAAAAATATGCAAATATGGAAAATTCTTACCGTTTTCGACCTATTATTAATAATAAAAAAAACTAAAATAACTCACTATCTGGTTAAGTAAACTTTATTTAATTTTATTACTTTTTATTTATTTATTTAGTTTTGCATTTAATTCTATTTTTTAAAATATTACATTTATATTTATTTATTATATTTTATTTATTATTTGTTTATATGATAAAATGCTCCAAATATAATAAATTCCTAGTGTAAAACCTAATCCATGGAATAAAACTATCCTGACACTGGGTTTAATACTTGTTCTTACATTTCTCTTACATATATCTATTATTTAGGCCATTTAAAGTAATAAAAACATGATTTATTTATTTTTTAACCACATCTAAATAATACTTCATGCTATAGAAGGTTAATATCTGCTGCAGGTTTGAATCCAGACCAATAGAAACATAGAAAACAGTCACATGGTTCTTTTTCAGGAATGTTCAGGAATAAAGAATCTTTCTGTTCTTTCTCTAAACATCAGAGGAGAAACGTCTACTCACAGTTATTGGACTGGAAATCTGGGACAAACTGCTCGTCATCAGGAACCTGAGCTGTCACCAGAGAAGAAGAAGGAAAAACATGTTGAAAAAGAATCTTCTCATAAAAAAACCCTCCATTCAGCGTTTTTCTGTCCAGTTCTTACCTTCTGCGATCCAGATTTCCTGCAGCTGGATCAGATCCTGAAACAGTTCTGCAGAAACATCAGGATGGAATTTAGAATTATTCAATTATTAAACATGTTGAATATCAGCGTCACTGCTGAATGTGATGCATTTAAGCTGCTTTACTGTTTAAAAAGTGGTTTATTTTTACAAAACATACACAAACACATAGTATATTTGCTGTTTTAATACCATGAATGACAATTTTGATATTGGAGAAAAATATAAGAACATAGGTTAGAAAATAATGTTTGAAGAACAAGTGAGTTTTTTTTTCTAAAAATCACTGATCTTTGACGTATTCAACTCATCCATTTTGCATTTATCTGTTTTTTTAGGTGCTTTTTACACCAAAATGTGTGATGAGAACAGAAATACTGGCATTTGAATATTTATATACTATTAAAAACTATAAATTAAAGCGTGCAGGACACATCAGGTTTAAGGATTAACCGTCTATTGCATGAAATATGACTTAGAAATGGTAAAAATGTCAAAATTTAATTAACTGTAAAATAAAGAATAATTTATCTAATCTATTTAGTGAGTTCAAGTGCTTTATTTGTGGAAAATTTCTCCAAAATTCTGAATAAAATGATGCTCACATGTTAAATGTTCATCAGCAATAGGGATATCCTGGTCATATGACCTCATAAATTGTATGTCCTTCAAAATAAAAGTCGATTTTTCACACCTAACAGTAAAAACATTTTTCTTTTATAACAGCCTTTTAGAAAAATGTAGGCATATGGAAACACTACACAATAGAGTTAAACAATGTTAGTTATTTATTTTAATTAGATTTTTTTATTTAGACTCAAATGTAAACATTTTAAAAAATCTGCAGAGATGAGTCATATGATTAATAATGTTTGGGGAATTTATTTTAATTAATTACATGTTACTAAAGTTGATTAACATATTATAAAGAACTCAAAATATGTACAGAAATATATAATTTTATTTATCTGGGTCATATCCTTCAAAATAAAAGCCCCCTTTTTTCCCACATTAAGACTTTTTTCATCACAGCTTTTTAGAAAAATAAAGATAAAGTGATTATGTAATAGAAAGTTAAATAATAAGGTGCTAAAATGACATTATTAGCATTAAAACTGTCATTTTGCTGCGTTTTCTCTTATTTTGAAACTAAGATTTTTAGGCTGAATCAAAGTTAACGACCAACCTTCTGTGTCCTGAGCGAGGCCCGTGTCCATGAACTTCCTCTTCCTGTCGCTGACGCATCGCTCTGCTTCCTCTCTGTGGCATTTCTACAACAAACAAACAAACAAACAACTCGTTGAACAATAAAAACAACGAGGAAACTCGTCCGCATCCAAACAGAATCCAACAAACTCACGTTGTCTGGCACCATGAAGGGAACCTGCTGGTCGTAAAAACCGTCCATGGCTGCACCAGAGAAAAAAGACAAACATTAGTCAAACAGTTGGAGGATGTTGGTTTTTTAGACTTTCAGAATCTATTTCCAGCTGCTCAACTCCTCCTTCTTTATTTCTAACCTCCCGTGACCTCACAGCAGGTTTTACTGAGGCTGTAAAAACGTCAATGGAACGTTACGTAACCTCCTGAGATGAAAAAAGACCCTAAAATACACGTTAACGGTTATATAACTTAATAATAACGGCTGCAAACATCAATATGATCTAACTCTGCTGTTTAAACCTTTAATATGTGGAATTACATGCGGATGAAAGGTCAGGAAATAGATACGAAATGGACTAAATGGACTTCCTGTTGAGATTATGTACAATACTATAACTACATTATAACTATATAAAACTAACCATATAACTATACTATACTACAACTATAACTATAACTATATAAAACTAACTATATAACTATACTATACTACAACTATAACTATAACTACATTATAACTATATAAAACTAACCATATAACTATACTATACTACAACTATAACTATATAAAACTAACTATATAACTATACTATACTACAACTATAACTATAACTATATAAAACTAACCATATAACTATACTATACTACAACTATAACTATAACTATATAAAACTAACTATATAACTATACTATACTACAACTATAACTATAACTACATTATAACTATATAAAACTAACCATATAACTATACTATACTACAACTATAACTATAACTACATTATAACTATATAAAACTAACCATATAACTATACTATACTACAACTATAACTATATAAAACTAACTATATAACTATACTATACTACAACTATAACTATAACTACATTATAACTATATAAAACTAACCATATAACTATACTATACTACAACTATAACTATAACTACATTATAACTATATAAAACTAACCATATAACTATACTATACTACAACTATAACTATATAAAACTAACTATATAACTATACTATACTACAACTATAACTATAACTATATAAAACTAACCATATAACTATACTATACTACAACTATAACTATATAAAACTAACTATATAACTATACTATACTACAACTATAACTATAACTATATAAAACTAACTATATAACTATACTATACTACAACTATAACTATATAAAACTAACTATATAACTATACTATACTACAACTATAACTATAACTATATAAAACTAACCATATAACTATACTATACTACAACTATAACTATAACTATATAAAACTAACCATATAACTATACTATACTACAACTATAACTATAACTATATAAAACTAACCATATAACTATACTATACTACAACTATACTACAACTATATAAAAACTATATAACTATACTATAACTATAACTACATTATAACTATATAAAACTAACCATATAACTATACTATACTACAACTACAACTATAACTATATAAAACTAACTATATAACTATACTATACTACAACTATAACTATAACTACATTATAACTATATAAAACTAACCATATAACTATACTATACTACAACTATACTAACTATACCTATACTACAACTACTATAACTATACTACAACTATAACTATACTACAACTACTATATATACTATATATATACACAACTATGTATATACTATATACAACTACTATACTATAACTATAGTATAGTTATAACTAGTACTTTTACTACTTTAAGTAAATGATACTTCTGTACTTTTACTTCAGGAACATTTTTTCACTAATTCAGGTCTTTCACTTTTCTACAAACTAGTACTTTTACTACTTTAAGGAAATAATACTTGTGTATTTTTACTTCAGGAACAAGTTTCAATCCAGGTCTTTTACTTTTTTACAATTCATTCATTTACTTTTCTAGTTTTAGTAAATAATACTTCTACAAAAGTAATACTTTTAACATTATAGTTGTAGTATTATAAGTTACTAGTACTTTTATAGTTATAATTTGCTTTTAGTAAATAGTACTTCTACAAAACTAGTACTTTCAATACTTTAATGATACTCGTAGTAAATAATACTTCTGTACTTTTCCCAGTCTTTTGCTAGTATTTTTAGTTTTAATACTTAAATCCTACAGTATACTAAATACTAAAACATGACTCGTGTATTATTGTGTCCGTTTAAACTCATTTTATTTGTCATGTATGTTTTTAATAGTGTTTAATCCTCCATCTGTAAATTAATCACATGACTTCTCCCGGATGTCCACTATAAACAGCGCGTTGGGCTCAAACACTTTTTTGTGAATGGGGAGCTGTGCGTGACGTCACGTGCGCGAGCGACGTCCTTGTTTTTCTCAATGAAATGAAACTTGATCCCAGCAGAAAGGAGGGGGGGGGGGGGTAGAGGGGGGAGGGGGGGTAGAGGGGGGAGGGGGGGGGTAGAGGGGGGAGGGGGGGGGGGGGTAACACTTCATTGAGATTTTTTAGCGCAGAGAAAGATTCACTGTGTCCGCAGCGTGCGGTGAAACCCGCGCTGCACCGCACGCTGCGGCCGCTGCCTTTGATTTACTCTGTTTTTTTCCTAGAAAATGGCGTTCGCCTCTTTCTGCTGCTCGTGACAAACCGTCGCTTCACGCGCTCGAACGAAGCAAAAAAACCCAACAAAAAACACGCGCACACACACAAGCCCGCGCGTTTCTTCCTACTTTTCCGTTAAACCGGGCTTTAATCACGCAGAACTCACCTGCTGAGGCGGATTTTTGGCGGTTTTGAGGCTGAACTCGACGCAGATTCGCTGCCTACATCCCCTGCAGCGGAAAACTCGCTGTGTATTTTTCTCAATGAGCAGCTCTGGTCGCTGGATCCAAACCAAGTCCGCTGCTGCGCTCCCATTGGCTGCCGCGCACGTCAATCAAAGCGCTGGCCAATCACGGTCGAGGCTGCGCTGACGCCCGTCCCTGGTGTTTTTTTTTTTTTTTTTTATGAATGGCTGCGTTTGTGGCTTCATTCATGGATTCACAGCTCTCTTAAAGGGCCAGCGCTGACCTGTGGAGCCATTATTTAATTCAATATTTATATTGTTACGTAATAATAATACAAATATAATGCTTTATAATAATATATAATGATTTATCCAACTATATTATATTATTATTAAAAAGTAAGTCAACGTTTAAAATGTATTCAGACAAAAGTAAATAAATAAAACTCTTTAATTAAAACTATTATTTTGTGTGATTTTTTAAAATATATTTCAGTTGAAAATCATCCCCTGGCTCATTGTTTCTTTTCTGTTTAACTATATATTAATAACTGTCCTGTTCCAATATCTTTATTTACAATATAGAAATAAAATAAAGTACTCCATATCATATACACATTTACTTATGCAATTAATAAAAAAACACTGTGACCATATCTCATATTTTAATCTTTAGTAATGACACTATGCCATAGAATAAATATCCATATCTAATCCCTGAATCCTGCTATTATGATAAGTTTTTAGTGGAATCTTCTCGTTTTACTATTTACAGGCATTTAATATATTTAACAACTAATAATATTCAAACACATTTTAATGGTTGAAGTGCAGAACGGCAGGATTTTTTTGCTGCTGATTTCATGGATTAAATCCAACATGGCAGCTTTTAAGTCCATTTCTCTCGGTGGGTGGCCCAAACGCTTTTAATTCCACTCGGATCCTTTTCCACTTCATCAACAGTCGCACAGAGAGATCAGAGTGTTCACGTGTTAAATCTGCTGTTTGCTGCAGCTTTGAGGCTTTTATTCAACACCTCATTGATCACTGACGCTTCAGATAGTTTCCTAATCTGAGACGGAACTAAATGGTTTAAAATGCTGCAAATTCACATGAAAATTCTTCCTGAACAGCGTCAGTTCAGAATATGATCATCTTCAAGTAGCTGCAACAAAAATACAGATAAAATTCTCTCATAGGTTATTTTTATGAAGTGGGAAACTATAATTATTCACACGTCTTTCAAAATAAAAGCAGGATGATGCATGTTGATCTTATTCCATTGGCAGAAAATTTGACTTATTTCAAGTTTTTCAAAGAATTATGAGATAAAAAAAGTCCATAATATGATATAAGAAGAAAACATTTAGGATAAAAAGTAAAATAATTTAATCTTATTTTAAGAAAAACCCCATTGACTTACATAGCATGAAACTATCCTGAGGCTGTTACATATATTTTATTAATTTAACTTTTATTTAAGCCATTTTAACCCATTGAAGCTTATGAGTCTGTTATTTTATACTTAAAATTAAAAAAAAATCTAAATATTACTCACACAGAGTAGACACACACATTAGGTTTCCAACTTCCTCCTGAGGTGATTTTATTTAGATTATTATGATTTCCAACCCTGACACGTATATAAATATTTAATCATTCAAGTCTCTAGAATAAAAATCATTTTCTACATGGGATAAACGGCAACTATAGCAACTATAACAGTCATTAAAATGTTATTTTCTGCAAAGAAAACGGAAAAAATAGATGCAAAACATGATTATTAGTGACTAGAAATCTACATCTGTCTGGGTTTAAATGTGTTAAGTAATAAAACGATGACAGAAAGTTAAATATCAACATTAACGTGTAGTTTCTGTGCTTCTTGGAGCTGCAGAGTGACACAGCTGACGTTCAGACGTGTTCAGAGGCCGTTTGGTTTGGTGCAGGATGCACCGATTGTTTGTCTTCTACTTTACAAACTGCTTGATCAGCGCCGGCCAACGCCAGAACGGATGTGTGTGTGTGTGTGTGTGTGATAAAAGTTTCTACTTCAAACATGGCTGAGCTCAGCACTCCTGTTACTGATTTGCGACGTCTCCTGTTTACTCGGCCGCCACACGTCTAATATGCTGTGTACATATCACATCAATGATCTTTGATTCTTCCGTTGTGGCAGATCAGCAGCAGTATAACAGCAGCGTATCCTGCAGCAGGAAATTAGACGCTGCAGCCTCGGCCTTTCTTATCAAGTGTTGTGTCCACGCTGCTTTTATTGCCTCTTTCTATTTATCTATAATGACTTTATATTTTAAAACAGTTCAGTAATGTCATATCTTTTTCTGCTTTGCAAAGTTGCATCATGGTGTAACCGTATATTAATAGACCTCAGAACTTAAACTAATTATTAACTGACTTCATAATTAATACATTCTATCTGATAATAATTTGACTCATAAATTCATTCATATGAGTCATAATCTTGAGCTGTGTTGAAATAAACGAGATATGGAGTGGAGCTCTTGCACCACTGGGAATCTTATTTCTTGAGTTAAATGTCTCCTCGACTTGTGGAAATACCATTTTTATTCCATCACACGATTCATGAGTCACTAATCAAATGTGATTTCCTTAGAAAGTCTGTCTGAAAGAGTGAATCTGCTATTTTTAGACCAGTAACAGCTGTAGTTAGATGGAAGTTAAAGGTCCCATATCATGCACTTTTATGGATTTCTGGGGTTTTTATTTGAACTAATCATAGACCTGACATGATAGATTTGTGATTTAAAGTAAAACATTCAACTTTAATCGTTGGAGGAAGCTACTGCATGACATCACAAAGTTCAGGAAGTGCAGACGAGCTGTGAAACAGCTTCTAAATCAAGGTTTGTGTTGAGCTTTTGTTGAATGGGACAGTTTTTATATAACCTCTAAACCTTATCTAGAGTAAACTACAACATGAAAGGAGGTATTTGCATAGAAGGGACCTTTAAAAAATAGCACTTGTGTATTAGTCTGCTCTGCCATAAACACAGATTAAACCTTCTATTGCATGAAATATTACTTAGACCTGGTAAAAAGTGTTCTGAATGGTCTAAATAACAGATATATTCAGGTTAGTTTGATGTAATGTAAGTCAATGGGCCTCCATTAGCTTGTATATACTTATATTATACTAATTTATAACATCTAAATTCAAGTTCATTTTTTTTATTTGGTGAAAATTTTCTAAGATTCTGAATAAAAGTCAACCTTCAGTTGTGCAACAGCAATAGGGATATCCTGGTCATGTGACCAGTCCTTCAAAATAAAAGCCCTCTTTTCATGCCTACCTGTAAAAACACAGATTTTATACCACAGCTTTTTAGAAAAATTAAGATAAAGTAATTGTTGGCATATGATTCATTCTCTCTGAACTATTGTCTTGGTGATTTGAGGTTGAATTTCCACTGAAACCGTCACCAAAGAACTGGAAATTCTTTCCAAATGCCAGATTACAGCACCTAAGAAATAAAAGCACACTCATTCCACTGTGATTTTCCTACACTACACACATTTATTTGCAGTAGAACTGATGTTGACTGCGTGGAGGAAGAGACTGGATTCAAGACGCTACCATTAAGCCAACAACGCGTCTAATGGAGCCGACCGTCGGATGCAGGGCTCCCCAGTCTGAATGCCGCCGGTACTCGCCCTTCTCCAGCAGGTACTGGTGGCCCCGGTAGTTCGGCAGCTCGTAGAAGACCCAGACGCCGTCGTGGATGTGAGCCGACTGGACGCCGTTGTACTGCCAGCGGCCCATCAGGGTCGGCATGTCCTCGCTGAACTCGATCATCTGGCCGTCAAAGTCCGGATGCTGGTAGATGCGGATCCTGTGTCTGTTGGAAGCCTTGAAAATACAGAAAAGTTGATTTAAGGGAGTGAAAAAGAGAAACGTTGCTCGATGCTGCCAAAACCCTGCAGGGTAACTGTAAAATTGCACTTAACCTCCTAAAGCACAGTAATGACTCCTAAGAAAATACTATTTCTGAGTTTGTCCGGCTAAAACCAGACTTTTAAACTTCATGTGAACATGTTAGCTCGACTAAAATCAAGCTAGCAAAGTTGAGCTAACAGAATGTAAACCATAAACAGGGTAACTCAAACCAGAGGTAAACAGAGCGAGAGTATATCTGCAAGATTCTCCATCATGCTAGTTTAACCTTTGAGTTGCTAACGGCAGAAGCTAAAGAGTGTGTATCACCACGTATCATAGCAGAGGACTATTAGTCATCAAAAATCATAGACTAGGACAAGGACAGTAGATTAATGAAGATATTACCTGTAGCTTGACTTAACCCTGACTGTTTTTCCCTCCTTCCAAAATGGTCTCAATGAGCAAGATCTGAAAGAGGAAAACTAGAAAAGCCCTGCAGGAGCAAGATATCACCACCAGGTGGCCCCAAATTAGCGCCTGTTTGAAGATCTGTTACCAAAATCCTAAAACAGAACATTCTAAGTGATCCAGAAACAAGGATTTCTTCCAGATTATTACCAAAATGTAATCATCTGTTCAAGGTACTCTTCCCAACATTCGCTGAAAATTTGACAAAAATCCATCTATAGTTTTTTGAGTTATGTTGCTAAGAAGTAGACAAAAACCGGCAGAAACATAACCTCCTTGGAAGATGTAATAACCCTAGAACATACCCATGATTGATTGATTCAAACCTTTATTTAAGTCTTGAAGGTCTTTGAGTTGATGTTGAGAAACAACGTGGGGTAAACTGGACTTATTTCTAGATTTCTAGAGTTCTGTGACAAGATTATCAATATGACATTAAATGACTCGTTGAGCCAAATACTGAGGTATTTGTACTCTAAGACTCGATCAATGTGACAACCAGTCAGTGTTGATAGGTGCAGATGTTAAAATCAATGCCCCTGGCTCTGGAAACCAGCATGTGCTTTTGCTTTGGTTGCATTAAGAACTAAACTCAGGTTAAAAAGAGCTGCAGGTTCTCAGTTACATGTTGTACAGAGAACAATACAAGAGGTCCCAGTATGGATCCTTGTGGGACACCTTAGGACATTGACGGCAGCAGGACTTACGTGTCTGATGAGGCGACAGGAGCGGATGGTGTCGTTGAAGCCGTTCCAGGACTGGAAGTTGGGGTACTCCCCTCCCATCAGGACGTACTGGTAGCCCATGTACTGGGGCCTCTCGTAGACCACCCAGGGTCCGCCCTCCACCCGGATGGAGTTACAGTGGCTGAAGTGGGAGCTGAGCTCCACGCAGTCACTGCTGCATTCATAGTAACGGCCCTTGAAGTCTTTATTCTCGTAGAAGAAGATCTGAAAATAGAGTTTGAAGCTGTCTGAGCTACATCTCTTTATACACTAAGAATTTTATAAAATATATTACAAATATATTATTAGCATGTTAGAAACACTATGCAATAAAGGGTTCAGCTATAATGGAAAAAAAATCTATAATAATCTAAATATAATATATTCTACTTCTCTTAAAGGTATATACACACATTTTACAGTTAAAACATGTTATTGTTGTTATTAACATTATGTTGTACTCACCTTCCCTGTCATTCGCTCCATCACTTTATGTTTCTCTCCTCATCAAATCAAATTAAATCAAAGCCGGTTGATCACAGCTTTTACTGATGCTCCACTTTTATATAAAGGCAGATGAAACGTTGCCAGTTCACTGATTGTCATTTAAATGAGCTGCACATGAGCTGATGTGGCAAATGTTTTACGTACGTGGCCTTTTATACGTGTTGATGCAGAAACGTTGACTGTGAATGCTGTTGGATTCCTTTGAATAAAGTTTGTATATAGACACATGGATAGAATGTGTTTAATTATTAAGTAAATACACATATTTAATATTATTATTATGAAGATCATTTCTGCTAATTTCAAAATAAATGGTTTACAATTTGATTTATAGCAATAAAATATTTGCAGGAATTTAAAATGTAAATATTCCTATGCAGATTTTGAGTTATGCTAAACTCTACACATATTTTTATAATTTAATATAACTTTATTAACATGTGTAATCGCTGCAACGTAATTAATTTTAACATATATGACCCAAATTATTTATTGTGTAGGTTAATCTCTGCAGAATACTTTTAATTTTGAGAAGCAAAATAAATGATGTTGCAAAGCTGTGATATAAAATCTTATGTATTTACAGTTAAGTGTAAAAGAGGGCTTTTATTTTGAAAGGATGAGGTCACATGCCCAGGATATCCTGTTTGCCAGTCAGAATTTTGGGGTATCTGGGGTAAGTCAACTTGAATTTATTTATTTTTTACATATAATTAACTTTTGATGTTATATTTTTTATAATATGCTAAAACAGATTTGTTGCCACATGACAACAATATGCAAATAAGGTAAATTCCCAGTGAATACAACGAATGGAGTTGTTGGCATTAACACAGCTTCGTCCAACGCGTCTTTATACACAACAAGAACAATAAAATAAACGCATGGTTTACCGAGTGTGAACTGGATTATTCAATCAGCGATTCAAATATTTATCCAGGCTTATCACATTGTTCTGACGCATTCAATCCACGTTCCCTAAACAATGCAAACGCAAAGCAACCTAAAAGCCACCGGGCACAGCACAAACCCAGGGCACTGCAGGACATTTGGTTTGATATGAACCACTGAGCTGAGTCAGTGGAAGGATCCAGAGGCCAGAAAATCCTGGTGAAACGGAGGATTTCGTCCAACAAGTTGTATATGCACCAAAAAAGGAGGTTTAAACAGCAAAAAAACAACATGGATACCAGGCAGTAATGCTTGGATTAAGGGTCTTTTACACCTTTTTTCTTGAATATTTAAATAGCTACACTCAGATATTCATGGTCGCACCATTATTAGACTAACATTTTGACATCTGTGATATTTAATGACTTCATTCAGGTATAGAATTGAGAACTAAATTGTCTATTTTAATTGTGAGAATGACAGAACATTATAAAAACATATAATCGATTTTGTTGTAATCAAATAATAGCTTAGTGTTAAATCCAGGAAAAACCATGAGCCAATCAGCTTTGAGGAGGCGGGGCCCCGATATCATGGAATTGATTTGATTGGTCCTTAACATGACGCCACCAAGTTATATGGTTGTAGGAGCTTTAGATACAAAGTTATTGATGAAAAACTATGAGCCAATCAGCTTTCAGCCTGATATCATGAGCCAATCAGCTTTCAGCCTGACATTGTGTGTAGCTGGGCCGTTACCATGGTGACTAACTACTCTACTGCATGTGCTCTGATGCTGATGACATCACTAACCGACAAACAATGGCTGACACACCTCAAACTCCTGCTTGTAAATCAAAAACCGTCATTCATATTCACAAAATGATATTTTCTGAGAGCTGAGATTCTCCCGTTTGTGCTGATATCATTTTTATTTCTGTACATTAAAAACTGTGAGCAGAGGAGCAGGTTAGAGAGTATGAATAATTTGGAAACGGAGGATGATCAAAATCAAATTTAGTATTGGGAGTGAATGGGAAGAAAGTAGACACCAAGCAGCTCTTGGAGCCTCGTAGCAACAAAACCATCCAACTCTCAGCTTCAGTCGACATATTGGAGCGACCGGGACGGGCGTGCCTACATTACGATGTAAAAATCATTGACGTACGATTAAAGTTGCAGCCGTGCTGGCAAGTTGGACATTTTTTTTTTCCAGAGAATTTTTCTTTCCTGCTACACTCTAACGATGACATCACTCACTCTCGGCTCTAGAGGCTCCTCCCATCCGGAATGAATGGGGCAAAAATCTCACAGAAAGTGGCCACGACGTTACCATGGCAACAGGAATCGCCAAGAAAAGTCATGGTCATCAATGAATGACCATGAATCAATGAAGGAAAATCTTTCATGGAGGACCACTTCCCTCCTCCCTTGCTCTTGTTGCTATGGCAACTTCCATCGTTAGAGCTCGTTAACGATCATTAGGTCTGATCTGAACCAGTTAAACTGGTAAAAAGAGGCTGATTCTGGACTAATGTTGAACTAGTGGTGTGATAAATGACTTACTGGCTTCTACATGTTAGTTCTATTAGCTTCTTCCACGTAGCTAGCTGAGTCAATATAAGCCGTTAGCCACTGGCCCCGCCCACTGGAAAACAACATCTGGACCAAACCACTTTGAGGAATAAGGGGGGGGGGCATTAAACCTAACCATGTTTCCCCCCTAGGATTTACACCTATGCTTATGTGTAACCACAGTTGCTGCAGTTTCCCAAACTGTTTTATCATGAGACATATGAATATAAACCCATTCAGAACACAGTGAGGGTTTGCTTCTCGTTTATTGATCGTGTCGTATCAGTCGGGGCATCTACAAAGATCTAGCATCACTTCCTAAAACTCGGTGATCCTGCGGAAGGAGCCGACGGCGGGCAGAGCCGCCCCCCAGTCGCTGTGCTGCCGGTACTCGCCTCTCTCCAGGAGGTACTGGTGCCCCCTGTAGTTGGGGAGGTCGTATAACACCCAGGCTCCGTCGGCCACCACGCAGGAATGGGCCTCGCGTAGCTTGTAGGTGTCGTACACCGACGGACAGTCGTCAGCACACTCCACCATCTGACCTCCGAAGTCTGGCCTCTCATAGAGCTTCAGCTTCCAGGCGGTTCCATAAACCTGAGAAAACACCAGAGGAGTTCAAGCAACAAACACTTTTGATGCTGTGCTATAGACTGGTACCAAAAAAACTTGATAATCAAAGTCCAAACATGGCACAAAAGGGGCTTAAGAACAAGATCAACAGGGACTTTTCCTGTTTTCCTGTGAAATAAAATCTATGTTTTTACAGCTAGACTGAAATGGGGCTTTTATTTTGAAAGCCATACAATTTATGAGGTCACATGACCAGGATATCCTGTTTGCCAGTTCCTTTTGCTAAAAATGGAAGCTGATGTTTTACAAATTCTTTTTCTACTTCTTCATTCTGGTTTTCTACATTTTTTATTTTACAAAAATTACGATTTTGAGTGATTTCTGACAATCCACCTAGAATATAAAACAAGTTGATAGTTGATGTCTTTAACTTTGTTTTAAGAGCGTTAAACTATCTGGTACCAAGTTTTCCTACATTCTCCTCTACAGTTCTTCTTGGCCAACTCCTTCTCAGAAGCTGCTGGTTGCAAACCGCTGCCAAACCCGCAGCTATTGTCTGGCTGCTGTTGGTTTAGCAGCTTGGTTCTGTGCCCTTGTGCATTCCTGCTGCTGCTCACAGCCCGAATGTTTCAGACTGTTCCTACAGCTTCTTACGTTCTTCACGGCTCGGCAGGACTTGACGCTGTCGCTGAAGGCCATCCACTGCTGGCTGTCGGCGTACTCCCCGGGGCTGAGGACGTACTGGAAGCCCTTGTAGCCGGGCCGCTCGTAGATCACCCACACGCCGCTCTCCACCCGGATGGAGCTGCAGCGGCTGAAATACGCCAGCAGGTCGGTGCAGTCGCTGCTGCAGTTGTAGCAGCGACCCTGGAACTTCTTCTCCTCGTAAAACGTGATCTGTGGCCAAAGGTGAGACAGTTAGCGAGAGTTTTATTAAACGGACAAGTCGAGATCGCGACAGGTTAGTTCTTACCTTCCCCATTTGGATGCCCGGTAATTCTGTGTTTGCTGCAGCAGTCAAAGTATTTATCGATAAACAAAATGTGCAGCGTGCAGCAAGTCTTTGATACGCAGATGAGGCGGATTTACATATCAGCAGAAAAAAAGTGGCGTTTGATTTGCCTTTGTTTGCCAGTTTGATGATGAGTCCGTATCAAACACATGGGACAAAAAAAACTAAACTAAACGATGCAGCAATGTTGAAATAATACGGCCTGGACTGGAATCACAAAGAGGGGGATCAGGAAACGCTTTAATGCCAAAAACCTTGGAATCACTTTCTGGATTTACTTTAAAAAAATGGAGTTTTGTTCAAATCATTTTAGTAGAAAATATAAAAGGTAAAAAAAGGAAAATAATACAATCATTTAACATCAATTACACTTTAAACCCTCTATCACTCATATCAATATGCAAATAATAGTGATGTAATTTTCATAATTACAATAACATTAGTACCAATAACAGCAATAATATTAATGTGATATTTATATTGATAAGATATAACAATCATAATTATACAGATCATGTAACATGATAAACTGGTGAGTTTATATAAGAAATATACTTTATTTTATAATATAATGAAATCAGATCCTTTGTGCTACAAAAGCTTTTTTTTAAATATATTTTTTTCACTGTCTGTAGCTGATCTAGATCATTTTTTATTATTTTTAACAGTTTTGTTCAGATATTCCTTCCTCTTCCATAAAGTTGTTGCCATCTTAGTGATAATTATCATTTATATATCACTGATGTGTCTGAGTCTCCTTCAGTTTGATCAGAACTACAGTTTATATATGAACATCTACACTCATTTTTATTTCCCACTCATGTTTCCCACAGATTTCTGGAGGTCGAGTCGTCATTTTATAATGACGTTGTTTTTTAATCATCATTTTATAATGAGCTGATGATTCACAGCAGAAGAATCATTGCACTGTGTGATGTATTTAGTCCAAATGACAAGAAATAAAAATGGTTTTCAACACATTCTCTGTGTCTTTCTAATTTAGAACAGTCCTGATCGCTCTCTTATGGACTATTTAACTAACTACTGAGTGTGTTGCACTGATCTCATGATATTTGTTATAATAATATTTATAATTATAGCTGCAAATCATGATATTCACCATTGTGTGTTTTCAGTTGAGGCATCAATTTAAAAGGTGGTGATGAATGTTCTGTAATATTTGACTTCTGCTTTTTTTTTGGGTATCAAATCATTTGGAATAAAACAGAAAGCTGATGTTTTTTATGGAAAATGTTCATTGCTTTCATTCTGAAACATTAACATTGTCTCTGTACCATGGAAATAACAGATGTTTATGTGTATTTGGTGTTTTTTTGCAGGTTTTATTCCCCAGTAAAACAACAACCGGGCATCAGAAACATTAGGTTTCAACTTGCTTTATTACATTTGGAACGTGGACTAACAGGAGTCCATGATGCGCCTCATGGAGCTGAACCTGGTCATGTTGCTCATTCCCACCTCTCGGAGGTTCCTGTACTCTCCTGGCCTCACGTACAGCATCTTCCCTCTGTAGTTGGGCTGCTCGAACATCAGCCAGTGGCCGTCCATCACGTTGCAGGACAGGCAGTCGGACATGTGGAAGCGGTCCATCATGTTGTCGCAGTCGTCCATCAACTCGTGCATCTGGCCTCCGAAGTTCTCCCTCTCGTAGATCCTCATACGGAAAGGTCCTCTGTGCTGTTGGTGATAGAAACAGACTTTAAGCCAACCTTCACATCTGGTTGTGATCTTCAAAGGTGGTACCGATGTCAACTTTACCAAACTGGGTTAAAATCCAGGAGTGCATCCATAAAACGAGCGTCTCATCCTAGAGATGCTGTAGAAGATATTCTTCTTTGCAGCACAAAACTCTTCACTGACTAGGTTGGTCTCACAAAGTTGTACTTATTTCAACTTTGCACCAAATTATGAGCAGGAACCTGCTCAGGAGTTGTACAGTTCTTTGAAGTTCTTTGAGATACTGTACCTTGACTTGGTGAAGACCAACTGAAAAGCTGCAATTCCAAGTCCTCAAAATTCCCCAGGTACCCAAGTCCCCGAAAGGACTAAAATATGTGATGAGCAAACAAATGAGTAACTGTAGAGAACACTCCTTACTTTTAGGAGGATTGGTACTTTTCACAAAAACTAAACTCTAAGTAAATCTTGAAGGTTTAGAAGAGTAAAACAACAGGTACAAGGAGGATTACCCCCGAGTACGCCTGAGGTGTGGGAGGAATTTGTCATTTTAGCTCAGTCAGTACTAAAGAATTCCTCTGGAGTGGATAAAATCAAACAGATTTACTGCGAGGTTTGAGAGTTTTTCTAGTTGGTGTCATGGCTTTTTAGTATCGCCTAGAGCTGTGAAGGAATCACCTACCAAGGAATCTCAAGGAATCTCATTGACCTACCAAGGAATCACACCAACCTACCAAGGAATCACACCAACCTACCAAGGAATCTTGTCAACCTACAAAGGAATCTCGTCCACCTACCATGGGGATCATGCGACAGGACCTGATGCAGTCGCTCATGGTCATCCCCATCAGGCGCTGGTTGTCGGGATACTCGCCCCTCCTCACCAGGATCTGCTGACCCATGAAGTTGGACTTCTCGTAGACCATGAAAAGGCCGCTCTCCACCCGGCAGGAGTTGCACCTGCTCAGGTAGGAGGTCAGCTCGGGGCAGTCATTGCTGGTCTCGTAGGACCGACCCTGAAAGTTGCGGTCCTCGTAGAATATGATCTGCAAAGAGAAAAGAGAGTATTAATCAGTGAATTCCCACTTCTCTGATTTCTAAAAAGCTTCACTTACCCTTCCCATGGTCATGATAAAATGTGAGATGTATCTCAGATGTACAGCAACATCGACCGTTCTCCCTTTTTATACATTGCGCAGCCGCACTATTTCCACATGGCTTGTGCTGGAACCTTTGACTCATCACTCTATATTGTGGCACAGGGCAGCACTATACTGTTTGGCAGACGATTACTGTATGTCAGAATCTGCAATAGTTATTGTTGATAGCATATTACCCCATCTTCCAGCTCGTTCTATCATTTGCTTAATATCTCTTCTGTCAAAGTCTATGCGGTGTGACTCTCAGACTGAGGGACACAATGGATTCCACAACAACAAAACATCGTCAATGCAATTAATAAGAAATCTGAGTTGTGTTTTGCTTCTGTCATGACCCGACATGACCCGACCTACTAACCACTGAAAAGCCAAACCCATGCGATGAGTCATGACGTTTCACACAAAGGTGTGCAAGGTGTTTTGTTGGATGATAGTCAATATAAAAGTGGCGGTGGGGTTGGCACCATTTACCAAAAACTAAAACCGTCACCATGGGCAGGGTAATATTTATCATATTACATATAGTTTGTATATTTCTGCTGTAAAAGTATTAATAGGCTGATTAATTTGTTAGGGTTAGCCCTAACCCTAAGGCTAACCTAACCCTAAGTTAGCCTACCCTAGGTTATCTAGGGTAGGCTTAGGGTAAGGTTAGCCCTAACCCATGGTTAAGTATTGAGCATATATAGCAACTAAATGTCTAGCCAAATACTCCATACTTCCATAGTAGTGAGAAGTTTTGTCATCTCATTACTATGTTTTTTCACTGCAGATAATTTTCTACGAGGAGAGGAACTTCCAGGGTCGCTCCTATGAGTGCAGCAGCGACTGCACCGACATCCACCTGCACCTGAACCGCTGCAACTCCTGCCGGGTGGAGAACGGATGCTTCATGGTGTACGACCTCCCCACCTTCATGGGTAACCAGGTCTTCTTGAGGAGAGGGGAGTATCCTGATTTCCAGCGCATGGGCAGCATGATGGGCATGATGGGAATGACCATGATGGACACGGTTCGCTCCTGTCGCATGATCCCCATGGTAAGGCGATTAGTTATTGTTTTGTCATGTTTTACTGCAGTTGAGATCCGTAGACTGATGTCTCCTTCTCCTCCAACAGCACAGGGGACAGTTCAGGATGAGGATCTACGAGAGGGAGAACTTCGGAGGCCAGATGCACGAGTTGATGGACGACTGCGACAACATGATGGACCGCTTCCGCATGTCCGACTGCCTGTCCTGCAACGTGATGGACGGCCACTGGCTGATGTTCGAGCAGCCCAACTACAGAGGCCGCATGATGTACCTGAGGCCTGGGGAGTACAGGAACTTCAGGGACATGGGAATGATTAACATGTCCAAGATCAGCTCCATGAGGCGCATCATGGACATGTGCTGATCGTCTGTCATTTCACAAGAAAAGAAAGAAATACTGGGTCAAAAATAAAGAACATTTTTTGAAATATTCTCTTTCTTCGCTTTCTTTGTCATCACTTTCGGGAAGTTTCAATTAAGGATGCACCGTATATTCAGCCAAATATTGCAAAAGACGCCAAATTTGGCGTTCGGTGTTGAATGCAAGGCCCAATCATGGTGTGTGATGCACAATAAATCCAAGTCCTGTAAATGGTAGCAATGCAACGGTTTGGATGCTGGCTGCATTAAAACACTAAAGAAGAAGAAGGAGGTGATGATGCTATAACACAATCACAAATTACAGTCACACATTGACCTCAATCCTTTGTTAAAATGTGTGGAAATAGTTTAAGATAGAGGGTGTTCCTCTGCAGAGAACTTAACCCTCTATAGAATCAATAATAGATATATTAAAACATCTGTAAGAAGAAGTTGTAAACATGGTCTTAGTATAGTTTCATACTATGTAAGTCAATAGGACTCCATTAGGTTGTTACACTAGGATTCCCTAGATTTGGTGTAAATATTCCAGAATTTTGAATAAAAGACAACCTTTGGTTGTGAGACAATAATGCTCACATGTCAAATGTCCATGAGCAATAGGGATATCCTAAAAACTGTACGTCCTTCAAAATAAAAGCCCCCTTTTAACGCATAGCTGTAAAACCCTCAATTTTATATCACAGCTTATTTAAAATGAAGATAAAGTAATTGCTGGTAATATTATGCAATAGAGAGGATGTAATAGAGAGGAATGAGACACAGGTTCATCACATCAGATAAAAAGGAAGTCAAAAAGAGACAGGACACATTTCAAAATAAAACTAAACACAGGAGACAGCAACAGGAAACCAGATGGAACACTGACAAAACATGGTGGACACTTTTTAAACCATTTACAAGTTTTATTACACATTTGTACAAGCTTTTAACTTGAAAT
This sequence comes from Lepturacanthus savala, assembly GCA_030544235.1. NCBI lineage: Eukaryota > Metazoa > Chordata > Actinopteri > Scombriformes > Trichiuridae > Lepturacanthus > Lepturacanthus savala. The sequence continues at coordinate 9,173,098 of CM060475.1, forward strand.
AGTGTGTAATAAAATGTAAAATCACAATGTAGAATGCAGAAATAGCATCTTTTTAAATTAAAATACAGAGAACTACAGATTTCCAATAAAACCCTCAAGACCATTGACTATCAGGTTGAAATATTTCTTATCTGCAATAATATATCAATTAATAATTTTAATATATAATATAAAACCAAGAAGGCAATAATTTATCATCTGCACTAATTAGTGTAGTTAAATATAGTGTTTTAATCAGCATTCATTGGTTTGTTGGTTGGTTTCTTTAAAAGTCTATTTATTTTTACAAAAAAAAATCATGATTTTGTGCATTTTTTTTACATGAAATACCAAAAAAGAATGATAAATATTAAATATATAATCCAACTAGAATAAAACCTGTTGATATCACGTGTTTTTTCATTTTTCAACACCTTTTTAAACCATCGGGTAGCAGGTTTTTAGTTGTTCTGCAAACATCCTTTTGATATGATCATAAATCTTTTCTTGTCTCCTTTAAGTTTTATTAACATTAACATTGCTCTATGTAATTGCACCAAAAAAAGCAGTAATGCAATAACTTCAGTTTGTGGAAACCAGTTTAATCTCAGTGATGCAGCGTTAGGAGCTGATGAGCTGAGTCGGGTCATTTCATATAATTTCATATATAATTTGATGTCACATGATGCATCAAAGGCAGCGCCAAAAAAGGTATGAGCTGCAGGTACAATCTGTGCACTTCTACCATGCAACACTTAACATTTGACTCCTTCTCTCTAGATCATTTTCTTTGAGCAGAGGAACTTCCTACGAGGGCGTTGGCCACTGTTCGGACATTTCCTCTGGTCTGAGGTGATGCAGTGGTCACTTCATCATCTTCACACTTTCTAGATTTGATTATTATATTATTATTATATATTTAAATATTATTATTAAAGCAATTAAATCTCTACTAGCCTAAATTTATTGACTTGTTTCAGACAAATTAAAAAACACTGCAGTTAATAAAACTGTTGTTTAAAGTTACATTTATATAAGAATTAAAAAAAATTGTATATAATTAAATGCAATTAATTAAAAATATAATTATATTAAAAATAATTATATATAATTATTAAATAATTTAAATATAATTAAAATATAAAATATGTTTTATTGTATTTTCTATAACTGTAATTATATATAATTATTAGGCTCTTGGCTCACTGCTTTTCCTATTTAAAAGTTATTTATTATTATAAATTAAATTAAAAATAAATAATAAAAAAACTAATAAATAAAATAAAATATTTAATTACAAAATAAATTAATTATTATTTATTATTACAGTTATTGTTAGGAGGTATTATATGGCTTTTTTATTTATTTATATATATATTTTTACAGTTGATAGTAGAGATATGACTTCGGTTTAATTTTGCATGAATTCTACTTTTAAACAGATGATGGCACCAGATTTCCTGCATGAGATGAATGTTTTACAGTAACTGGCTTTTAAAAGCATCATGCTACTGAATAATAATTAAAAACCTGTAAAACAAACTCAAACATATGACTTTTTAATGGACAGTTGACGTGTTAAAGCACAAAACGCTCATTAGGCTCGACTCTCAGCTGAGCAGCTCCCTACTGTATAAAAATCTGTCTGGTGCCAACTGTACTGAAGTTTCTAGAGCTGAGCCCATAGACAATATCACAATATGGGGGATAGAAGGCCAACAAAAGCAGAACCGGTAGTAGAACCAGTGGCTGTGTACAAACACGTTGCTATGCTGACATGAAGGAAAAGCAACTCTCTGAATAGTAAAATCATATAAAAGCTGCAGCAGCGTGCAGCAGCAAGGCAGCGGTTGTGTTGCCTTCACAGGATTAACGGAATATTACGGGTAACGTTTGTTAATATAGCAGCAAATCTGTGAAAGAAATGAGCTCCTGATGCTTTTTTATATAATATAAACAGAAACTGTTCAATGCATATATCATCTGATTATTAGGGCCCGAGCGGCGACTGCGCAGCAGTCCGCGAAGGACCTATTGGAACTGCTTCGTTTATTATTAGGGCCCGAGCGGCGACTGCGCAGCAGTCCGCGAAGGACCTATTGGAACTGCTTCGTTTCTTATTAGGGCCCGAGCGGCGACTGCATAGCAGTCGCGGTACCGCGAGGCCCTATTGTTCTCCAAAAGATTATTATTATTATTATTATTAGGGCCCGAGCGGCGACTGCATAGCAGTCGCGGTACGCGAGGCCCTATTGTTCTCCAAAAGATTATTATTATTATTATTATTATTATTATTCTTATTATTAGGGCCCGAGCGGCGACTGCATAGCAGTCGCGGTACGCGAGGCCCTATTGTTCTCCAAAAGATTATTATTATTATTATTCTTATTCTTTTTTTTCTTTGTCTTCCGCGTCTTTGATTGCCCTTTTGGGGGCCTGAACATACCTAAAAAGTCCCCATTTTTTCTGGACGCATCAGGCCCGGCGAAAAATTACGTATTTCGTAGGTTTTGAAAATGGGCGGGGCAAAATGGCTCAGTAGCGCCCCCTTTTCACTTTCAAAACACCCCCCCCATAGGGGTTAGTTCATCGTATCTTCATGAAACTCGGCACATGTGTTTATCATGCCAAGACGCACAAAAAATCCTCTTGACGTCATGGTGAAAGTCAAACAGGAAGTCAGCCATTTTTAATCAAACATCGGCGAAGACGCCGTTTGCAGGCAACGTAAATTCACCTACTAGTTAGAAAGAATAGCCTGCAGCAGCGTAAAATTTTGGTTGTAGCATCTAAAAGGCTTGATCATGAAAAATCATTGAAATGGTGAGTTTTCATGGGAGGGCGTGGCTTCGGCGAGGCCTCAAACTCTGATGTTTCGCCATGAAAAAGGAAGTTGTGTTTTCTCCATGAAAGGAACATCCTAACTGCATGAAATTGATGGTGTATGATGCTGGTCCCGCCCTGAACACATGTATATGTTTATATTCACGCCATGTCAGACTGCCCCCTGCTGGCAGCAGGAAGTCACTGTCGTCACGCTTTAATGAATTTCTCAGAGGAAATTATGGATAACCACTTCAAATTGTGTTTATGGCATGTCAAGACCTTTGTGATGAAATGTGTTTAATACCATGAGTTTTCATTGGAGGGCGTGGCCTCGGCGAGGCGGCGAGTTTCCATCCCTCGCCATGTGACATCAACTCATCATAACTTCCACATGCTATATTCTATCTGCACCAAATCTCTGATGCTTCATAAGGGTCCCGCCCTGAACATATTTATACACTCATATTCACTCACACTCATAGCGCCACCTATTGGTAGCAGGAAATAACTTTCAAATGTAAAGCCCCATGCTTTATCTTTAACCTAGACTTACAAAATTCGGCAGACACATGGAGTACTTCAGGACGGACAAAAAAGCCTCCTGAATCCATATCCTAAGTCCGACAGGAAGTCGGCCATCTTGAATTGAACGTCAGCGATATCGCCGTTTGCAGGCATCATACTTTGACGAACTAGTCCTAGGGATTTATCAGCAGTGACTTCAAATTTTGGCTGTGGCATCTAAAGACGTCAATGATGAAAAAACATTGGAATGGTGGCTCTAAAGGTTAGGGCGTGGCCTCGGTGAGGCCTCAAATCCTGATGTTTCGCCATGAAAAAGGAAGTTGTGATTTCTCCAGGAAAGGAACATCCTAACTGCATGAAATTGATGGTGTATGATGCTGGTCATGCTCTGAACACTTGTACGTGTTTATATACACGCCACGTCAGACCGCCCCCTGCTGGCAGCAGGAAGTCACTGTTGTCACGCTTTAATGAATTTCTCCTAGAGAATAACCCGCAACCGCTTCAAATCATGTCTCTAACATCTCAAGAACTTTGTTATGAGAAAGTTTTTTAAACGGTGACAATTCAGTAATGGGTGTTAGCGTTGGCAGACAGCGAATTACGCTGCCTCTCCCTCAGACAGGGACTTGAGATAGTTTCAACATATTGCCTCAAAATCAACGATCGCCCCCGACACAAAGCAAACACACATGCTCTGACTCGCCCATACCCCGACCGCCCATACCCCGACTCGCCCGTACCCCGACCGCCCATACCCCGCGAGGGCCCTTCATTGCTGCTTGCAGCACTAGTTATTCTTTTTTTTCTTTTTCTTCCGCGTCTTTGATTGCCCTTTTGGAGGCCTGAACATACTTAAAAAGTCCCCATTTTTTCTGGACGCATCAGACCCGGCGAAAAATTACGTATTTCGTAGGTTTTGAAAATGGGCGGGGCAAAATGGCTCAGTAGCGCCCCCTTGTCACTTTCAAAACACCCCCCCCATAGGGGTTAGTTTATCGTATCTTCACGAAACTCGGCACACGCGTTTATCATGCCAAGGCGCACAAAAAATCCTCTTGACGTCATGGTGAAAGTCAAACAGGAAGTCGGCCATTTTGAATCAAACATCGGCCAAGACGCCGTTTGCAGGCGACGTAATTTCACCTACTAGTCAGACACTATAGCCTGCAGCGGCGTAAAATTTTGGTCGTACCTTCTAAAAGGCTTGATCATGAAAAATCATTGAAATGGTGAGTTTTCATGGGAGGGCGTGGCCTCGGCGAGGCCTCAAATTCTGATGTTTCGCCATGAAAAAGAAAGTTGTGTTTTCTCCATGAAAAGAACATCCTAACTGCATGAAATTGATGGTGTATGATGCTGGTCCCGCCCTGAACACGTGTATATGTTTATAATCACGCCACGTCAAACCGCCCCCTGCTGGCAGCAGGAAGTCACTGTCGTCACGCTTTAATGAATTTCTCAGAGGAAATTATGGATAACCACTTCAAATTGTGTTTATGGCATGTCAAGACCTTTGTGATGAAATGTCTTTAATACCATGAGTTTTCATTGGAGGGCGTGGCCTCGGCGAGGCAGCGAGTTTCCATCCCTCGCCATGTGACATCAACTCATCATAACTTCCACATGCTATATTCTATCTGCACCAAATCTCTGATGCTTCATAAGGGTCCCGCCCTGAACGTATTTATACACTCATATTCACTCACACTCATAGCGCCCCCTATTGGTAGCAGGAAATAACTTTCAAATGTAAAGCCCCATGCTTTATCTTTAACCTAGACTTACAAAATTCGGCAGACACATGGAGTACTTCAGGACAGACAAAAAAGCCTCTTGGATCCATATCCTAAGTTTAACAGGAAGTCGGCCATCTTGAATTGAACGTCAGCGAAATCGCCGTTTGCAGGCGTCGTACTTTGCCGAACTAGTCCTAGGGATTTATCAGCAGTGACTTCAAATTTTGGCTGTGGCGTCTAAAGACGTCAATGATGAAAAAACATTGAAATGGTGGCTCTAAAGGTTAGGGCGTGGCCTCGGTGAGGCCTCAAATCCTGATGTTTCGCCATGAAAAAGGAAGTTGTGATTTCTCCAGGAAAGGAACATCCTAACTGCATGAAATTGATGGTGTATGATGCTGGTCATGCTCTGAACACGTGTACGTGTTTATATACACGCCACGTCAGACCGCCCCCTGCTGGCAGCAGGAAGTCACTGTTGTCACGCTTTAATGAATTTCTCCTAGAGAATAACCCACAACCGCTTCAAATCGTGTCTCTAACATCTCAAGAACTTTGTTATGAGAAAGTTTACAAACGGTGACAATTCAGTAATGGGTGTTAGCGTTGCCAGACAGCGAATTACGCTGCCTCTCCCTCAGACAGGGAGTTGAGATAGTTTCAACATATTGCCTCAAAATCAACGATCGCCCCCGACACAAAGCAAACACATATGCTCTGACTCGCCCATACCCCGACTCGCCCGTACCCCGACTGCCCATACCCCGCGAGGGCCCTTCAATGCTGCTTGCAGCACTAGTTCTTATTATTATTCTTTTTTTTCTTTTTCTTCCGCGTCTTTGATTGCCCTTTTGGAGGCCTGAACATACTTAAAAAGTCCCCATTTTTTCTGGACGCATCAGACCCGGCGAAAAATTACGTATTTCGTAGGTTTTGAAAATGGGCGGGGCAAAATGGCTCAGTAGCGCCCCCTTTTCACTTTCAAAACACCCCCCCCATAGGGGTTAGTTTATCGTATCTTCACGAAACTCGGCACACGCGTTTATCATGCCAAGGCGCACAAAAAATCCTCTTGACGTCATGGTGAAAGTCAAACAGGAAGTCGGCCATTTTGAATCAAACATCGCCGAAGACGCCGTTTGCAGGCAACGTAAATTCACCTACTAGTCAGACACTATAGCCTGCAGCGGCATAAAATTTTGGATGTAGCTTCTAAAAGGCTTGATCATGAAAACTCGTCGAAATGGTGAGTTTTCATGGGAGGGCGTGGCCTCAGCGAGGCCTCAAATTCTGATGTTTCGCCATGAAAAAGGAAGTTGTGTTTTCTCCATGAAAGGAACATCCTAAATGCATGAAATTGATGGTGCATGATGCTGGTCCCGCCCTGAACACGTGTATATGTTTATATTCACGCCACGTCAAACCGCCCCCTGCTGGCAGCAGGAAGTCACTGTCGTCACGCTTTAATGAATTTCTCAGAGGAAATTATGGATAACCACTTCAAATTGTGTTTATGGCATGTCAAGACCTTTGTGATGAAATGTGTTTAATACCATGAGTTTTCATTGGAGGGCGTGGCCTCGGCGAGGCGGCGAGTTTCCATCCCTCGCCATGTGACATCAACTCATCATAACTTCCACATGCTATATTCTATCTGCACCAAATCTCTGATGCTTCATAAGGGTTACGCCCTGAACATATTTATACACTCATATTCACTCACACTCACAGCGCCCCCTATTGGTAGCAGGAAATAACTTTCAAATGTAAAGCCCCATGCTTTATCTTTAACCTAGACTTACAAAATTCAACAGACACATGGAGTACTTCAGGACGGACAAAAAATCCTCTTGGATCCATATCCTAAGTCCAACAGGAAGTCGGCCATCTTGAATTGAACGTCAGCGATATCGCCGTTTGGAGGCGTCGTACTTTGACGAACTAGTCCTAGGGATTTATCAGCAGTGACTTCAAATTTTGGCTGTGGCATCTAAAGACGTCAATGATGAAAAAACATTGAAATGGTGGCTCTAAAGGTTAGGGCGTGGCCTCGGTGAGGCCTCAAATCCTGATGTTTCGCCATGAAAAAGGAAGTTGTGATTTCTCCAGGAAAGGAACATCCTAACTGCATGAAATTCATGGTGTATGATGCTGGTCATGCTCTGAACACGTGTACGTGTTTATATTCACGCCACGTCAGACCGCCCCCTGCTGGCAGCAGGAAGTCACTGTTGTCACGCTTTAATGAATTTCTCCTAGAGAAAAATCCACAACCGCTTCAAATCGTGTCTCTAACATTTCAAGAACTTTGTTATGAGAAAGTTTACAAACGGTGACACTTCAGTAATGGGTGTTAGCGTTGCCAGACAGCGAATTACGCTGCCTCTCCCTCAGACAGGGAGTTGAGATGGTTTCAACATATTGCCTCAAAATCAATGATCGCCCCCGACACAAAGCAAACACACATGCTCTGACTCGCCCATACCCCGACTCGCCCGTACCCCGACCGCCCATACCCCGCGAGGGCCCTTCAATGCTGCTTGTTAGGGCCCGAGCGGCGACTGCATAGCAGTCGCGGTACGCGAGGCCCTATTGTTCTCCAAAAGATTATTATTATTATTATTATTATTATTATTCTTATTATTAGGGCCCGAGCGGCGACTGCATAGCAGTCGCGGTACCGCGAGGCCCTATTGTTCTCCAAAAGATTATTATTATTATTCTTATTATTATTATTATTCTTTTTTTTCTTTGTCTTCCGCGTCTTTGAATGCCCTTTTGGAGGCCTGAACATACCTAAAAAGTCCCCATTTTTTTCTGGACGCATCAGGCCCGGCGAAAAATTACATATTTCATCGGTTTTGAAAATGGGCGGGGCAAAATGGCTCAGTAGCGCCCCCTTGTCACTTTCAAAACACCCCCCCCATAGGGGTTAGTTTATCGTATCTTCACGAAACTCGGCACACGCGTTTATCATGCCAAGGCGCACAAAAAATCCTCTTGACGTCATGGTGAAAGTCAAACAGGAAGTCGGCCATTTTGAATCAAACATCGCCGAAGACGCCGTTTGCAGGCAACGAAAATCACCTACTAGTCAGAGACTATAGCCTGCAGCGGCGTAAAATTTTGGTTGTAGCATCTAAAAGGCTTGATCATGAAAACTCGTCGAAATGGTGAGTTTTCATTGGAGGGCGTGGCCTCGGCGAGGCCTCAAATTCTGATGTTTCGCCATGAAAAAGGAAGTTGTGTTTTCTCCATGAAAGGAACATCCTAACTGCATGAAATTGATGGTGTATGATGCTGGTCCCGCCCTGAACACGTGTATATGTTTATATTCACGCCACGTCAAACCGCCCCCTGCTGGCAGCAGGAAGTCACTGTCGTCACGCTTTAATGAATTTCTCAGAGGAAATTATGGATAACCACTTCAAATTGTGTTTCTGGCATGTCAAGACCTTTATGATGAAATGTCTTTAATACCATGAGTTTTCATTGGAGGGCGTGGCCTCGGCGAGGCGGCGAGTTTCCATCCCTCGCCATGTGACATCAACTCATCATAACTTCCACATGCTATATTCTATCTGCACCAAATCTCTGATGCTTCATAAGGGTCCCGCCCTGAACATATTTATACACTCATATTCACTTACACTCATAGCGCCCCCTATTGGTAGCAGGAAATAACTTTCAAATGTAAAGCCCCATGCTTTATCTTTAACCTAGACTTACGAAATTCGGCAGACACATGGAGTACTTCAGGACGGACAAAAAAGCCTCTTGGATCCATATCCTAAGTCCGACAGGAAGTCAACCATCTTGAATTGAACGTCAGCGATATCGCCGTTTGCAGGCGTCATACTTTGACGAACTAGTCCTAGGGATTAATCAGCAGTGACTTCAAATTTTGGCTGTGGCATCTAAAGACGTCAATGATGAAAAAACATTGAAATGGTGGCTCTAAAGGTTAGGGCGTGGCCTCAGTGAGGCCTCAAATCCTGATGTTTCGCCATGAAAAAAGAAGTTGTGTTTTCTCCATGAAAGGAACATCCTAACTGCATGAAATTGATGGTGTATGATGCTGGTCATGCTCTGAACACGTGTACATGTTTATATTCACGCCACGTCAGACCGCCCCCTGCTGGCAGCAGGAAGTCACTGTTGTCACGCTTTAATGAATTTCTCCTAGAGAATAACCCACAACCGCTTCAAATCGTGTCTCTAACATCTCAAGAACTTTGTTATGAGAAAGTTTACAAACGGTGACAATTCAGTAATGGGTGTTAGCGTTGCCAGACAGCGAATTACGCTGCCTCTCCCTCAGACAGGGACTTGAGATAGTTTCAACATATTGCCTCAAAATCAACGATCGCCCCCGACACAAAGCAAACACATATGCTCTGACTCGCCCATACCCCGACTGCCCATACCCCGCGAGGGCCCTTCAATGCTGCTTGCAGCACTAGTTATTCTTTTTTTTCTTTTTCTTCCGCGTCTTTGATTGCCCTTTTGGAGGCCTGAACATACTTAAAAAGTCCCCATTTTTTCTGGACGCATCAGACCCGGCGAAAAATTACGTATTTCGTAGGTTTTGAAAATGGGCGGGGCAAAATGGCTCAGTAGCGCCCCCTTGTCACTTTCAAAACACCCCCCCCATAGGGGTTAGTTTATCGTATCTTCACGAAACTCGGCACACGCGTTTATCATGCCAAGGCGCACAAAAAATCCTCTTGACGTCATGGTGAAAGTCAAACAGGAAGTCGGCCATTTTGAATCAAACATCGGCCAAGACGCCGTTTGCAGGCGACGTAATTTCACCTACTAGTCAGACACTATAGCCTGCAGCGGCGTAAAATTTTGGTCGTACCTTCTAAAAGGCTTGATCATGAAAAATCATTGAAATGGTGAGTTTTCATGGGAGGGCGTGGCCTCGGCGAGGCCTCAAATTCTGATGTTTCGCCATGAAAAAGAAAGTTGTGTTTTCTCCATGAAAAGAACATCCTAACTGCATGAAATTGATGGTGTATGATGCTGGTCCCGCCCTGAACACGTGTATATGTTTATAATCACGCCACGTCAAACCGCCCCCTGCTGGCAGCAGGAAGTCACTGTCGTCACGCTTTAATGAATTTCTCAGAGGAAATTATGGATAACCACTTCAAATTGTGTTTATGGCATGTCAAGACCTTTGTGATGAAATGTCTTTAATACCATGAGTTTTCATTGGAGGGCGTGGCCTCGGCGAGGCAGCGAGTTTCCATCCCTCGCCATGTGACATCAACTCATCATAACTTCCACATGCTATATTCTATCTGCACCAAATCTCTGATGCTTCATAAGGGTCCCGCCCTGAACGTATTTATACACTCATATTCACTCACACTCATAGCGCCCCCTATTGGTAGCAGGAAATCACTTTCAAATGTAAAGCCCCATGCTTTATCTTTAACCTAGACTTACAAAATTCGGCAGACACATGGAGTACTTCAGGACAGACAAAAAAGCCTCTTGGATCCATATCCTAAGTTTAACAGGAAGTCGGCCATCTTGAATTGAACGTCAGCGAAATCGCCGTTTGCAGGCGTCGTACTTTGCCGAACTAGTCCTAGGGATTTATCAGCAGTGACTTCAAATTTTGGCTGTGGCGTCTAAAGACGTCAATGATGAAAAAACATTGAAATGGTGGCTCTAAAGGTTAGGGCGTGGCCTCGGTGAGGCCTCAAATCCTGATGTTTCGCCATGAAAAAGGAAGTTGTGATTTCTCCAGGAAAGGAACATCCTAACTGCATGAAATTGATGGTGTATGATGCTGGTCATGCTCTGAACACGTGTACGTGTTTATATACACGCCACGTCAGACCGCCCCCTGCTGGCAGCAGGAAGTCACTGTTGTCACGCTTTAATGAATTTCTCCTAGAGAATAACCCACAACCGCTTCAAATCGTGTCTCTAACATCTCAAGAACTTTGTTATGAGAAAGTTTACAAACGGTGACAATTCAGTAATGGGTGTTAGCGTTGCCAGACAGCGAATTACGCTGCCTCTCCCTCAGACAGGGAGTTGAGATAGTTTCAACATATTGCCTCAAAATCAACGATCGCCCCCGACACAAAGCAAACACATATGCTCTGACTCGCCCATACCCCGACTCGCCCGTACCCCGACTGCCCATACCCCGCGAGGGCCCTTCAATGCTGCTTGCAGCACTAGTTCTTTTTTTTCTTTGTCTTCCGCGTCTTTGATTGCCCTTTTGGAGGCCTGAACATACCTAAAAAGTCCCCATTTTTTCTGGACGCATCAGGCCCGGCGAAAAATTACATATTTCATCGGTTTTGAAAATGGGCGGGGCAAAATAGCTCAGTAGCGCCCCCTTGTCACTTTCAAAACACCCCCCCCATAGGGGTTAGTTTATCGTATCTTCACGAAACTCGGCACACGCGTTTATCATGCCAAGGCGCACAAAAAATCCTCTTGACGTCATGGTGAAAGTCAAACAGGAAGTCGGCCATTTTGAATCAAACATCGCCGAAGACGCCGTTTGCAGGCAACGAAAATCACCTACTAGTCAGAGACTATAGCCTGCAGCGGCGTAAAATTTTGGTTGTAGCATCTAAAAGGCTTGATCATGAAAACTCGTCGAAATGGTGAGTTTTCATTGGAGGGCGTGGCCTCGGCGAGGCCTCAAATTCTGATGTTTCGCCATGAAAAAGGAAGTTGTGTTTTCTCCATGAAAGGAACATCCTAACTGCATGAAATTGATGGTGTATGATGCTGGTCATGCTCTGAACACGTGTATATGTTTATATTCACGCCACGTCAAACCGCCCCCTGCTGGCAGCAGGAAGTCACTGTCGTCACGCTTTAATGAATTTCTCAGAGGAAATTATGGATAACCACTTCAAATTGTGTTTCTGGCATGTCAAGACCTTTATGATGAAATGTCTTTAATACCATGAGTTTTCATTGGAGGGCGTGGCCTCGGCGAGGCGGCGAGTTTCCATCCCTCGCCATGTGACATCAACTCATCATAACTTCCACATGCTATATTCTATCTGCACCAAATCTCTGATGCTTCATAAGGGTCCCGCCCTGAACATATTTATACACTCATATTCACTTACACTCATAGCGCCCCCTATTGGTAGCAGGAAATAACTTTCAAATGTAAAGCCCCATGCTTTATCTTTAACCTAGACTTACGAAATTCGGCAGACACATGGAGTACTTCAGGACGGACAAAAAAGCCTCTTGGATCCATATCCTAAGTCCGACAGGAAGTCAACCATCTTGAATTGAACGTCAGCGATATCGCCGTTTGCAGGCGTCATACTTTGACGAACTAGTCCTAGGGATTTATCAGCAGTGACTTCAAATTTTGGCTGTGGCATCTAAAGACGTCAATGATGAAAAAACATTGAAATGGTGGCTCTAAAGGTTAGGGCGTGGCCTCAGTGAGGCCTCAAATCCTGATGTTTCGCCATGAAAAAAGAAGTTGTGTTTTCTCCATGAAAGGAACATCCTAACTGCATGAAATTGATGGTGTATGATGCTGGTCCCTCTCTGAACACGTGTACATGTTTATATTCACGCCACGTCAGACCGCCCCCTGCTGGCAGCAGGAAGTCACTGTTGTCACGCTTTAATGAATTTCTCCTAGAGAATAACCCACAACCGCTTCAAATCGTGTTTCTAACATCTCAAGAACTTTGTTATGAGAAAGTTTACAAACGGTGACAATTCAGTAATGGGTGTTAGCGTTGCCAGACAGCGAATTACGCTGCCTCTCCCTCAGACAGGGACTTGAGATAGTTTCAACATATTGCCTCAAAATCAACGATCGCCCCCGACACAAAGCAAACACATATGCTCTGACTCGCCCATACCCCGACTCGCCCATACCCCGACTGCCCATACCCCGCGAGGGCCCTTCAATGCTGCTTGCAGCACTAGTTATTATTCTCGTCCGAAATGAATTGCCTTTTTGAGGCCTTTCCCATACCTCAAAACTCACCAAAATTGCTGTGCACATCTGGAGTCGTGAAAATTTACGTATTCTATAGGTCTCCAGCATGGACACACAAAAATGGCTCTACAGCGCCCCCTGGAAATTTTCAAAACACCCTCCGCATTGGGCTTAGTTTTACCAATCGTCATGAAATTCGGCACACACCTTCATCATGCCAAGACACACCAAAAAGCCTCTTGACACCATGGTGAAATCACAACAGGAAGTCGGCCATCTTGAATTGAAATTTCGCCAAAAGGGCGATTTTGGCCATTTCCACACCTCGCATCTGTGCGAACTCGTCCTAGAGATTACAAGGTCACGACCTCAAACTCGGCCAGGATGCTCTCAAGGCATGTGTGATTCAAAGTTATCAAAACCGTTTTCCTAAGTCTTACGGTCTGGCTGTGGTGGCCCCGCCTTTTTTGGTCATCGCTTCAGAGCTCGCCATCTAACTTTGAATGGCTGTCACGCCCACATACTTTACTCTATCAGCTTCAAACTGACTGGACGTGACCATGGCTCCGCCCCCAGTGTTTTGACATCATGATTACCCACTTAGTATGTGGCGCCCCCTAGTGGTAACAGGAAGTGACCTTTTTTTTCTTTTACATGTACTAAAGACACATCGTTCAACTTAGAAACTTCATTCCACCTCTAAAACATGTAGAACACATTGGTGAAGCTATATGATGAACGCTGTAAGGCCACGCCCTATGGCGTCCGTGTGGTGAGGCAGTGACGATCGATCCCTCGCCATGAAAATACGTTTGGCTTTTTGATGGCTTTAACGATGACTTATCATCATGAAAATGGAAACACAGGTCAAAGGTGGCATCCTCTATGATTTGATAGGGGCAACCCACATGGGTGGGGCCAAATGCCTCTGTAGCGCCCCCTGGAAACTTTCAAAAACCCCTCCACATTGGGCTTAGCTTTCCCAATCGTCACGAAATTCGGCACACACCTTAATCGTGCTAAGACGCACAAAAAAGCCTCATGACGTCATGGTGAAATCCCCACAGGAAGTCGGCCATCTTGAATTGAATGGGCGATTTTTGGCGATTTCCTCACCTCGCCTCTGATCGATGTCCTCCTACAGCTTTTACAGTATGCAACTCAAACTTTGCCAGGATGTTCTCAATGGATGTGTGATAAAACAATCATTCAAAGCCTTTTGTGAACTCACACGGTCTGGACGTGGCGGCCCCGCCATTTTGGGTCACTCGCCATGTAAATACGTTTGGCTTTTTGATGGCTTCACCAACATTATATCATCATGAAAACGGATTCACAGGTCAAGGGTGCCAAAGAATTTGACCTGATGATGGCGACTTCCATGGGCGGGGCTAAATACCTCTATAGCGCCCCCTTTAAATATTCAATAGACCCTCTCCATGGGGTTTCTTTTAAGAGTAGAAACATGAAATTCGGTACACACGTGTATCTTGTCCAGACAAACAAAAGTCTTTGGCACCAATGGTCTATGTCAAACAGGAAGTCTGCTGCCCCCTGGTGGACACAGTTAACTTGTCATAACTCTGTCCCACATAAACCGATCCGCCTCAAACTTCACACATGTGATAAGGATGGGTCCCTCTCGCTCCACCCCAAGTTAGGGTACTGTGCTGCTGCCCCCTGGTGGTCACACCATTAACATCAAATAACTCTGTGTTGCAATGCTTTATCTGCTCCAAACTTTACATGTGTGATGACAGAATGCCGCTGAACGTAGACACCCAAGCACGGTTACGTCGACAGCGCCACCTGCTGGATGAGTGTGGCATGGCAGTTTTCTGTTTCAGCCGGCTATTTTTTTTCACCCTCCTCAGTCTGAGCACAATGCACGCGCTACTCCAGCAGTGGCACGGAGAGGGGGCAATGGCGCGGGGGGCGGCGGCATAGCAGGGCGGTAGCGCAGGATGGCGGTGGCATAGCAGGGCGGTGGCATGCAGGGCGGTGGCATAGCAGGGCGGTCGCATAGCGAGGGCCCGTCAAATGCTGCTTGCAGCACTAGTTATTATTATTATTATTCTCGTCCGAAATGAATTGCCTTTTTGAGGCCTTTCCCATACCTCAAAACTCACCAAAATTGCTGTGCACATCTGGAGTCGCGAAAATTTACGTATTCTATAGGTCTCCAGCATGGACACACAAAAATGGCTCTACAGCGCCCCCTGGAAATTTTCAAAACACCCTCCGCATTGGGCTTAGTTTTACCAATCGTCATGAAATTCGGCACACACCTTCATCATGCCAAGACACACCAAAAAGCCTCTTGACACCATGGTGAAATCACAACAGGAAGTCGGCCATCTTGAATTGAAATTTCGCCAAAAGGGCGATTTTGGCCATTTCCACACCTCGCATCTGTGCGAACTTGTCCTAGAGATTACAAGGTCACGACCTCAAACTCGGCCAGGATGCTCTCAAGGCATGTGTGATTCAAAGTTATCAAAACCGTTTTCCTAAGTCTTACGGTCTGGCTGTGGTGGCCCCGCCTTTTTTGGTCATCGCTTCAGAGCTCGCCATCTAACTTTGAATGGCTGTCACGCCCACATACTTTACTCTATCAGCTTCAAACTGACTGGACGTGACCATGGCTCCGCCCCCAGTGTTTTGACATCATGATTACCCACTTAGTATGTGGCGCCCCCTAGTGGTAACAGGAAGTGACCTTTTTTTACTTTTGCATGTACTAAAGACACATCGTTGAACTTAGAAACTTCATTCCACCTCTACAACATGTAGAACACATTGGTGAAGCTATATGATGAACACTGTAAGGCCACGCCCTATGGCGTCCGTGTGGCGAGGCGGCGACGATCGATCCCTCGCCATGAAAATACGTTTGGCTTTTTGGTGGCTTTAACGATCACTTATCGTCATGAAAATGGATACACAGGTCAAAGGTGAGATCCTCTATGATTTGATAGGGGCAATCCACATGGGTGGGGCCAAATGCCTCTCTAGCGCCCCCTGGAAACTTTCAAAAACCCCTCCACATAGGGGTTAGTACATCCTACAGTCATGAAATTCGGCACACTCCTTAATCATTCCGAGACGCACAAAAAAGCCTCATGACGTCATGGTGAAATCCCCACAGGAAGTCGGCCATCTTGAATTGAATGGTCGATTTTTGGCGATTTCCACACCTCGCATCTGTGCGATCTTCTCCCAGAGATTACAAGGTATGGAACTCAAAGTCGGCCAGGATGCTCTCAAGGCATGTGTGATTCCAAGTTATAAAAAAGCGTTTTCCTAAGTCTTACGGTCTGGCCGTAGTGGCCACGCCTTTTCTGGTCATCGCTTCAGAGCTCGCCATCTGACTTTGAATGGCTGTCACGCCCACATACTTTACTCTATCAGCTTCAAACTAACTGGACGTGACCATGGCTCCGCCCCCAGTGTTTTGACATCATGGTTACCCACTTAATAGGTGGCGCCCCCTGGTGGTAACAGGAAGTGACTTTTTTTACTTTAATATGTACTGAAGACACATCATTAAACTTAGAAACTTCATTCCACCTCTAAAACATGTGGAACACATTGGTGAAACTCTGTGATGAACGCTGTGAGGCCACACCCTATGGCGTCCGTGTGGCGAGGCGGCGACGATCACTCGCCGTGAAAATACGTTTGGCTTTTTGATGGCTTTAATGATCGCTTATCGGCATGAAAATGGAAACACAGGTCAAGGGGGGCAGGATCTTTGATCTGATATGGATGACCCACATGGGAGGGGCTAAATACCTCTATAGCGCCCCCTATAAATATTCAATAGACCCTCCATAGGGTTTCTTTTATCGTAGAAACATGAAATTCGGTACACACGTGTATCTTGTCCAGACAAACATAAAAGTCTCTGGCACCAACGGTCTATGTCAAACAGGAAGTCTGCTGCCCCCTGGTGGACACAGTTAACTTGTCATAACTCCGTCCCACATAAACCGATCTGCCTCAAACTTCACACATGTGATCAGGATGGGTCCCTCTGCGCTCCACCCCAAGTTAGGCTACTGTGCTGCTGCCCCCTGGTGGTCACACCGTTAACGTCAAATAACTCTGTGTTGCAATGCACGATCTGCTCCAAACTTTACATGTGTGATGAGAGCACAATGCACGCGCTACTCCGGCAGTGGCACGGAGAGGGGGCAATGGCGCGGGGGCGGTGGCATAGCAGGTCGGTGGCATGGCAGGGCGGTGGCATGGCAGGGCGGTGGCATAGCATGGCGAGGGCCCGTTAATGCTGCTTGCAGCACTAGTTAGGGCCCGAGCGGCGACTGCGCAGCAGTCCGCGAAGGACCTATTGGAACTGCTTCGTTTCTTATTATTATTCTCGTCCGAAATGAATTGCCTTTTTGAGGCCTTTCCCATACCTCAAAACTCACCAAAATTGCTGTGCACATCTGGAGTCGCGAAAATTTACGTATTCTATAGGTCTCCAGCATGGACACACAAAAATGGCTCTACAGCGCCCCCTGGAAATTTTCAAAACACCCTCCGCATTGGGCTTAGTTTTACCAATCGTCATGAAATTCGGCACACACCTTCATCATGCCAAGACACACCAAAAAGCCTCTTGACACCATGGTGAAATCACAACAGGAAGTCGGCCATCTTGAATTGAAATTTCGCCAAAAGGGCGATTTTGGCCATTTCCACACCTCGCATCTGTGCGAACTCGTCCTAGAGATTACAAGGTCACGACCTCAAACTCGGCCAGGATGCTCTCAAGGCATGTGTGATTCAAAGTTATCAAAACCGTTTTCCTAAGTCTTACGGTCTGGCTGTGATGGCCCCGCCTTTTTTGGTCATCGCTTCAGAGCTCGCCATCTAACTTTGAATGGCTGTCACGCCCACATACTTTACTCTATCAGCTTCAAACTGACTGGACGTGACCATGGCTCCGCCCCCAGTGTTTTGACATCATGATTACCCACTTAGTATGTGGCGCCCCCTAGTGGTAACAGGAAGTGACCTTTTTTTTCTTTTACATGTACTAAAGACACATCGTTCAACTTAGAAACTTCATTCCACCTCTAAAACATGTAGAACACATTGGTGAAGCTATATGATGAACGCTGTAAGGCCACGCCCTATGGCGTCCGTGTGGTGAGGCAGTGACGATCGATCCCTCGCCATGAAAATACGTTTGGCTTTTTGATGGCTTTAACGATGACTTATCATCATGAAAATGGAAACACAGGTCAAAGGTGGCATCCTCTATGATTTGATAGGGGCAACCCACATGGGTGGGGCCAAATGCCTCTGTAGCGCCCCCTGGAAACTTTCAAAAACCCCTCCTCATAGGGGTTAGTAAATCCTACAGTCATGAAATTCGGCACACTCCTTAATCATTCCGAGACGCACAAAAAAGCCTCATGACGTCATGGTGAAATCCCCACAGGAAGTCGGCCATCTTGAATTGAATGGTCGATTTTTGGTGATTTCCACACCTCGCATCTGTGCGATCTTCTCCCAGAGATTACAAGGTATGGAACTCAAAGTCGGCCAGGATGCTCTCAAGGCATGTGTGATTCCAAGTTATAAAAAGCGTTTTCCTAAGTCTTACGGTCTGGCCGTAGTGGCCACGCCTTTTCTGGTCATCGCTTCAGAGCTCGCCATCTGACTTTGAATGGCTGTCACGCCCACATACTTTACTCTATCAGCTTCAAACTGACTGGACGTGACCATGGCTCCGCCCCCAGTGTTTTGACATCATGGTTACCCACTTAATAGGTGGCGCCCCCTGGTGGTAACAGGAAGTGACTTTTTTTACTTTAATATGTACTGAAAACACATCATTAAACTTAGAAACTTCATTCCACCTCTAAAACATGTAGAACACATTGGTGAAACTCTGTGATGAACGCTGTGAGGCCACACCCTATGGCGTCCGTGTGGCGAGGCGGCGACGATCACTCGCCGTGAAAATACGTTTGGCTTTTTGATGGCTTTAATGATCGCTTATCGGCATGAAAATGGAAACACAGGTCAAGGGGGGCAGGCTCTTTGATCTGATATGGATGACCCACATGGGTGTGGCTAAATACCTCTATAGCGCCCCCTATAAATATTCAATAGCCCCTCTCCATGGGGTTTCTTTTATCGTAGAAACATGAAATTCGGTACACACGTGGATCTTGTCCAGACAAACAAAAGTCTTTGGCACCAATGGTCTATGTCAAACAGGAAGTCTGCTGCCCCCTGGTGGACACAGTTAACTTGTCATAACTCTGTCCCACATAAACCGATCCGCCTCAAACTTCACACATGTGATAAGGATGGGTCCCTCTCGCTCCACCCCAAGTTAGGGTACTGTGCTGCTGCCCCCTGGTGGTCACACCATTAACATCAAATAACTCTGTGTTGCAATGCTTTATCTGCTCCAAACTTTACATGTGTGATGACAGAATGCCGCTGAACGTAGACACCCAAGCACGGTTACGTCGACAGCGCCACCTGCTGGATGAGTGTGGCATGGCAGTTTTCTGTTTCAGCCGGCTATTTTTTTTCACCCTCCTCAGTCTGAGCACAATGCACACGCTACTCCAGCAGTGGCACGGAGAGGGGGCAATTGCGCGGGGGGCGGCGGCATAGCAGGGCGGTAGCGCAGGATGGCGGTGGCATAGCAGGGCGGTGGCATGCAGGGCGGTGGCATAGCAGGGCGGTGGCATAGCAGGGCGGTCGCATAGCGAGGGCCCGTCAAATGCTGCTTGCAGCACTAGTTAGGGCCCGAGCGGCGACTGCGCAGCAGTCCGCGAAGGACCTATTGGAACTGCTTCGTTTATTAGGGCCCGAGCGGCGACTGCGCAGCAGTCCGCGAAGGACCTATTGGAACTGCTTCGTTTCTTATTATTATTATTATTCTCGTCCGAAATGAATTGCCTTTTTGAGGCCTTTCCCATACCTCAAAACTCACCAAAATTGCTGTGCACATCTGGAGTCGCGAAAATTTACGTATTCTATAGGTCTCCAGCATGGACACACAAAAATGGCTCTACAGCGCCCCCTGGAAATTTTCAAAACACCCTCCGCATTGGGCTTAGTTTTACCAATCGTCATGAAATTCGGCACACACCTTCATCATGCCAAGACACACCAAAAAGCCTCTTGACACCATGGTGAAATCACAACAGGAAGTCGGCCATCTTGAATTGAAATTTCGCCAAAAGGGCGATTTTGGCCATTTCCACACCTCGCATCTGTGCGAACTTGTCCTAGAGATTACAAGGTCACGACCTCAAACTCGGCCAGGATGCTCTCAAGGCATGTGTGATTCAAAGTTATCAAAACCGTTTTCCTAAGTCTTACGGTCTGGCTGTGGTGGCCCCGCCTTTTTTGGTCATCGCTTCAGAGCTCGCCATCTGACTTTGAATGGCTGTCACGCCCACATACTTTACTCTATCAGCTTCAAACTGACTGGACGTGACCATGGCTCCGCCCCAAGTGTTTTGACATCATGATTACCCACTTAATATGTGGCGCCCCCTAGTGGTAACAGGAAGTGACCTTTTTTTACTTTTGCATGTACTAAAGACACATCGTTGAACTTAGAAACTTCATTCCACCTCTACAACATGTAGAACACATTGGTGAAGCTATATGATGAACGCTGTAAGGCCACGCCCTATGGCGTCCGTGTGGCGAGGCGGCGACGATCGATCCCTCGCCATGAAAATACGTTTGGCTTTTTGGTGGCTTTAACGATCACTTATCGTCATGAAAATGGATACACAGGTCAAAGGTGAGATCCTCTATGATTTGATAGGGGCAATCCACATGGGTGGGGCCAAATGCCTCTCTAGCGCCCCCTGGAAACTTTCAAAAACCCCTCCACATAGGGGTTAGTACATCCTACAGTCATGAAATTCGGCACACTCCTTAATCATTCCGAGACGCACAAAAAAGCCTCATGACGTCATGGTGAAATCCCCACAGGAAGTCGGCCATCTTGAATTGAATGGTCGATTTTTGGCGATTTCCACACCTCGCATCTGTGCGATCTTCTCCCAGAGATTACAAGGTATGGAACTCAAAGTCGGCCAGGATGCTCTCAAGGCATGTGTGATTCCAAGTAATAAAAAGCGTTTTCCTAAGTCTTACGGTCTGGCCGTAGTGGCCACGCCTTTTCTGGTCATCGCTTCAGAGCTCGCCATCTGACTTTGAATGGCTGTCACGCCCACATACTTTACTCTATCAGCTTCAAACTGACTGGACGTGACCATGGCTCCGCCCCCAGTGTTTTGACATCATGGTTACCCACTTAATAGGTGGCGCCCCCTGGTGGTAACAGGAAGTGACTTTTTTTACTTTAATATGTACTGAAGACACATCATTAAACTTAGAAACTTCATTCCACCTCTAAAACATGTGGAACACATTGGTGAAACTCTGTGATGAACGCTGTGAGGCCACACCCTATGGCGTCCGTGTGGCGAGGCGGCGACGATCACTCGCCGTGAAAATACGTTTGGCTTTTTGATGGCTTTAATGATCGCTTATCGGCATGAAAATGGAAACACAGGTCAAGGGGGGCAGGATCTTTGATCTGATATGGATGACCCACATGGGAGGGGCTAAATACCTCTATAGCGCCCCCTATAAATATTCAATAGACCCTCCATAGGGTTTCTTTTATCGTAGAAACATGAAATTCGGTACACACGTGTATCTTGTCCAGACAAACATAAAAGTCTCTGGCACCAACGGTCTATGTCAAACAGGAAGTCTGCTGCCCCCTGGTGGACACAGTTAACTTGTCATAACTCCGTCCCACATAAACCGATCTGCCTCAAACTTCACACATGTGATCAGGATGGGTCCCTCTGCGCTCCACCCCAAGTTAGGCTACTGTGCTGCTGCCCCCTGGTGGTCACACCGTTAACGTCAAATAACTCTGTGTTGCAATGCACGATCTGCTCCAAACTTTACATGTGTGATGAGAGCACAATGCACGCGCTACTCCGGCAGTGGCACGGAGAGGGGGCAATGGCGCGGGGGCGGTGGCATAACAGGTCGGTGGCATGGCAGGGCGGTGGCATAGCATGGCGAGGGCCCGTTAATGCTGCTTGCAGCACTAGTTATTATTATTATTATTATTATTATTATTCTCGTCCGAAATGAATTGCCTTTTTGAGGCCTTTCCCATACCTCAAAACTCACCAAAATTGCTGTGGACATCTGGAGTCGCGAAAATTTACGTATTCTATAGGTCTCCAGCATGGACACACAAAAATGGCTCTACAGCGCCCCCTGGAAATTTTCAAACCACCCTCCGCATTGGGCTTAGTTTTACCAATCGTCATGAAATTCGGCACACACCTTCATCATGCCAAGACACACCAAAAAGCCTCTTGACACCATGGTGAAATCACAACAGGAAGTCGGCCATCTTGAATTGAAATTTCGCCAAAAGGGCGATTTTGGCCATTTCCACACCTCGCATCTGTGCGAACTCGTCCTAGAGATTACAAGGTCACGACCTCAAACTCGGCCAGGATGCTCTCAAGGCATGTGTGATTCAAAGTTATCAAAACCGTTTTCCTAAGTCTTACGGTCTGGCTGTGGTGGCCCCGCCTTTTTTGGTCATCGCTTCAGAGCTCGCCATCTAACTTTGAATGGCTGTCACGCCCACATACTTTACTCTATCAGCTTCAAACTGACTGGACGTGACCATGGCTCCGCCCCCAGTGTTTTGACATCATGATTACCCACTTAATATGTGGCGCCCCCTAGTGGTAACAGGAAGTGACCTTTTTTTACTTTTGCATGTACTAAAGACACATCGTTGAACTTAGAAACTTCATTCCACCTCTACAACATGTAGAACACATTGGTGAAGCTATATGATGAACACTGTAAGGCCACGCCCTATGGCGTCCGTGTGGCGAGGCGGCGACGATCGATCCCTCGCCATGAAAATACGTTTGGCTTTTTGGTGGCTTTAACGATCACTTATCGTCATGAAAATGGATACACAGGTCAAAGGTGAGATCCTCTATGATTTGATAGGGGCAATCCACATGGGTGGGGCCAAATGCCTCTCTAGCGCCCCCTGGAAACTTTCAAAAACCCCTCCACATAGGGGTTAGTACATCCTACAGTCATGAAATTCGGCACACTCCTTAATCATTCCGAGACGCACAAAAAAGCCTCATGACGTCATGGTGAAATCCCCACAGGAAGTCGGCCATCTTGAATTGAATGGTCGATTTTTGGCGATTTCCACACCTCGCATCTGTGCGATCTTCTCCCAGAGATTACAAGGTATGGAACTCAAAGTCGGCCAGGATGCTCTCAAGGCATGTGTGATTCCAAGTTATAAAAAAGCGTTTTCCTAAGTCTTACGGTCTGGCCGTAGTGGCCACGCCTTTTCTGGTCATCGCTTCAGAGCTCGCCATCTGACTTTGAATGGCTGTCACGCCCACATACTTTACTCTATCAGCTTCAAACTGACTGGACGTGACCATGGCTCCGCCCCCAGTGTTTTGACATCATGGTTACCCACTTAATAGGTGGCGCCCCCTGGTGGTAACAGGAAGTGACTTTTTTTACTTTAATATGTACTGAAGACACATCATTAAACTTAGAAACTTCATTCCACCTCTAAAACATGTGGAACACATTGGTGAAACTCTGTGATGAACGCTGTGAGGCCACACCCTATGGCGTCCGTGTGGCGAGGCGGCGACGATCACTCGCCGTGAAAATACGTTTGGCTTTTTGATGGCTTTAATGGTCGCTTATCGGCATGAAAATGGAAACACAGGTCAAGGGGGGCAGGATCTTTGATCTGATATGGATGACCCACATGGGAGGGGCTAAATACCTCTATAGCGCCCCCTATAAATATTCAATAGACCCTCCATAGGGTTTCTTTTATCGTAGAAACATGAAATTCGGTACACACGTGTATCTTGTCCAGAGAAACATAAAAGTCTCTGGCACCAACGGTCTATGTCAAACAGGAAGTCTGCTGCCCCCTGGTGGACACAGTTAACTTGTCATAACTCCGTCCCACATAAACCGATCTGCCTCAAACTTCACACATGTGATCAGGATGGGTCCCTCTGCGCTCCACCCCAAGTTAGGCTACTGTGCTGCTGCCCCCTGGTGGTCACACCGTTAACGTCAAATAACTCTGTGTTGCAAAGCACGATCTGCTCCAAACTTTACATGTGTGATGAGAGCACAATGCACGCGCTACTCCGGCAGTGGCACGGAGAGGGGGCAATGGTGCGGGGGCGGTGGCATAGCAGGTCAGTGGCATGGCAGGGCGGTGGCATGGCAGGGCGGTGGCATGGCAGGGCGGTGGCATGGCAGGGCGGTGGCATAGCATGGCGAGGGCCCGTTAATGCTGCTTGCAGCACTAGTTATTAGGGCCCGAGCGGCGACTGCGCAGCAGTCCGCGAAGGACCTATTGGAACTGCTTCGTTTATTATTATTATTATTATTATTATTATTATTCTCGTCCGAAATGAATTGCCTTTTTGAGGCCTTTCCCATACCTCAAAACTCACCAAAATTGCTGTGCACATCTGGAGTCGCGAAAATTTACGTATTCTATAGGTCTCCAGCATGGACACACAAAAATGGCTCTACAGCGCCCCCTGGAAATTTTCAAAACACCCTCCGCATTGGGCTTAGTTTTACCAATCGTCATGAAATTCGGCACACACCTTCATCATGCCAAGACACACCAAAAAGCCTCTTGACACCATGGTGAAATCACAACAGGAAGTCGGCCATCTTGAATTGAAATTTCGCCAAAAGGGCGATTTTGGCCATTTCCACACCTCGCATCTGTGCGAACTTGTCCTAGAGATTACAAGGTCACGACCTCAAACTCGGCCAGGATGCTCTCAAGGCATGTGTGATTCAAAGTTATCAAAACCGTTTTCCTAAGTCTTACGGTCTGGCTGTGGTGGCCCCGCCTTTTTTGGTCATCGCTTCAGAGCTCGCCATCTAACTTTGAATGGCTGTCACGCCCACATACTTTACTCTATCAGCTTCAAACTGACTGGACGTGACCATGGCTCCGCCCCCAGTGTTTTGACATCATGATTACCCACTTAATATGTGGCGCCCCCTAGTGGTAACAGGAAGTGACCTTTTTTTACTTTTGCATGTACTAAAGACACATCGTTGAACTTAGAAACTTCATTCCACCTCTACAACATGTAGAACACATTGGTGAAGCTATATGATGAACACTGTAAGGCCACGCCCTATGGCGTCCGTGTGGCGAGGCGGCGACGATCGATCCCTCGCCATGAAAATACGTTTGGCTTTTTGGTGGCTTTAACGATCACTTATCGTCATGAAAATGGATACACAGGTCAAAGGTGAGATCCTCTATGATTTGATAGGGGCAATCCACATGGGTGGGGCCAAATGCCTCTCTAGCGCCCCCTGGAAACTTTCAAAAACCCCTCCACATAGGGGTTAGTACATCCTACAGTCATGAAATTCGGCACACTCCTTAATCATTCCGAGACGCACAAAAAAGCCTCATGACGTCATGGTGAAATCCCCACAGGAAGTCGGCCATCTTGAATTGAATGGGCGATTTTTGGCGATTTCCACACCTCGCCTCTGATCGATCTCCTCCTACAGCTTTTACAGTATACAGCTTAAACTTTGCCAGGATGTTCTCAATGGATGTGTGATAAAACAATCATTCAAAGCCTTTTGTGAAGTCACACGGTCTGGACTTGGCGGCCCCGCCATTTTGGGTCACTCGCCATGTAAATACGTTTGGCTTTTTGATGGCTTCACCAACATTATATCATCATGAAAATGGATTCACAGGTTAATGGTGCAAAGACTTTGACCTGATGATGGCGACTTCCATGGGTGGGGCTAAATACCTCTATAGCGCCCCCTTTAAATATTCAATAGCCCCTCTCCATAGGGTTTCTTTTATCGTAGAAACATGAAATTCGGTACACACGTGTATCTTGACCAGACAAACATAAAAGTCTCCGGCACCAACGGTCTATGTCAAACAGGAAGTCTGCTGCCCCCTGGTGGACACATTTAACTTGTCATAACTCTGTCCCACATAAACCGATCTGCCTCAAACTTCACACATGTGATCAGGATGGGTCCCTCTGCGCTCCACCCAAAGTTAGGGTACTGTGGTGCTGCCCCCTGGTGGTCACACCGTTAACATCAAATAACTCTGCATTGCAATGCTTTATCTGCTCCAAACTTTACATGTGTGATGAGAGACTGCCGCTGAACGTAGACACCCAAGCACGTCCAGACCGTGTGAAGTCACACGGTCTGGACGTAGCGGCCCCGCCATTTTGGGTCACTCGCCATGTAAATACGTTTGGCTTTTTGATGGCTTCACCAACATTATATCATCATGAAAACGGATTCACAGGTCAAGGGTGCCAAAGAATTTGACCTGATGATGGTGACTTCCATGGGTGGGGCTAAATACCTCTGTAGCGCCCCCTTTAAATATTCAATAGCCCCTCTCCATAGGGTTTCTTTTAGCGTAGAAACATGAAATTCGGTACACACGTGTATCTTGTCCAGACAAACATAAAAGTGTTTGGCACCAATGGTCTATGTCAAACAGGAAGTCTGCTGCCCCCTGGTGGACACATTTAACTTGTCATAACTCTGTCCCACATAAACCGATCTGCCTCAAACTTCACACATGTGATCAGGATGGGTCCCTCTGCGCTCCACCCCAAGTTAGGGTACTGTGCTGCTGCCCCCTGGTGGTCACACCATTAACATCAAATAACTCTGTGTTGCAATGCTTTATCTGCTCCAAACTTTACATGTGTGATGAGAGACTGCCGCTGAACGTAGACACCCAAGTATGGTTACGCCGACAGCGCCACCTGCTGGATGAGTGTGGCATGGCAGTTTTCTGTTTCAGCCAGCCATTTTTTTTCACCCTCCTCAGTCTGAGCACAATGCACGCGCTACTCCGGCAGTGGCACGGAGAGGGGTCAATGGCGCGGGGGGCAGTGGCATAGCAGGGCGGGGGCGCAGGATGGCGGTGGTACAGGGCGGTGGCATAGCAGGGCGGTGGCATAGCAGGGCGGTGGCATGGCAGGGCGGTGGCATGGCAGGGCGGTGGCATAGCATGGCGAGGGCCCGTTAATGCTGCTTGCAGCACTAGTTATTATTATTATTATTCTCGTCCGAAATGAATTGCCTTTTTGAGGCCTTTCCCATACCTCAAAACTCACCAAAATTGCTGTGCACATCTGGAGTCGCGAAAATTTACGTATTCTATAGGTCTCCAGCATGGACACACAAAAATGGCTCTACAGCGCCCCCTGGAAATTTTCAAAACACCCTCCGCATTGGGCTTAGTTTTACCAATCGTCATGAAATTCGGCACACACCTTCATCATGCCAAGACACACCAAAAAGCCTCTTGACACCATGGTGAAATCACAACAGGAAGTCGGCCATCTTGAATTGAAATTTCGCCAAAAGGGCGATTTTGGCCATTTCCACACCTCGCATCTGTGCGAACTTGTCCTAGAGATTACAAGGTCACGACCTCAAACTCGGCCAGGATGCTCTCAAGGCATGTGTGATTCAAAGTTATCAAAACCGTTTTCCTAAGTCTTACGGTCTGGCTGTGGTGGCCCCGCCTTTTTTGGTCATCGCTTCAGAGCTCGCCATCTAACTTTGAATGGCTGTCACGCCCACATACTTTACTCTATCAGCTTCAAACTGACTGGACGTGA
The DNA here is from genome assembly GCA_030544235.1 of Lepturacanthus savala. Classification (NCBI taxonomy): domain Eukaryota; kingdom Metazoa; phylum Chordata; class Actinopteri; order Scombriformes; family Trichiuridae; genus Lepturacanthus; species Lepturacanthus savala. The sequence continues at coordinate 9,200,901 of CM060475.1, forward strand.
CCATGGCTCCGCCCCCAGTGTTTTGACATCATGATTACCCACTTAATATGTGGCGCCCCCTAGTGGTAACAGGAAGTGACCTTTTTTTACTTTTGCATGTACTAAAGACACATCGTTGAACTTAGAAACTTCATTCCACCTCTACAACATGTAGAACACATTGGTGAAGCTATATGATGAACACTGTAAGGCCACGCCCTATGGCGTCCGTGTGGCGAGGCGGCGACGATCGATCCCTCGCCATGAAAATACGTTTGGCTTTTTGGTGGCTTTAACGATCACTTATCGTCATGAAAATGGATACACAGGTCAAAGGTGAGATCCTCTATGATTTGATAGGGGCAATCCACATGGGTGGGGCCAAATGCCTCTCTAGCGCCCCCTGGAAACTTTCAAAAACCCCTCCACATAGGGGTTAGTACATCCTACAGTCATGAAATTTGGCACACTCCTTAATCATTCCGAGACGCACAAAAAAGCCTCATGACGTCATGGTGAAATCCCCACAGGAAGTCGGCCATCTTGAATTGAATGGTCGATTTTTGGCGATTTCCACACCTCGCCTCTGATCGATCTCCTCCTACAGCTTTTACAGTATACAGCTTAAACTTTGCCAGGATGTTCTCAATGGATGTGTGATAAAACAATCATTCAAAGCCTTTTGTGAAGTCACACGGTCTGGACTTGGCGGCCCCGCCATTTTGGGTCACTCGCTATGTAAATACGTTTGGCTTTTTGATGGCTTCACCAACATTATATCATCATGAAAACGGATTCACAGGTTAATGGTGCAAAGACTTTGACCTGATGATGGCGACTTCCATGGGTGGGGCTAAATACCTCTATAGCGCCCCCTTTAAATATTCAATAGCCCCTCTCCATAGGGTTTCTTTTATCGTAGAAACATGAAATTCGGTACACACGTGTATCTTGACCAGACAAACATAAAAGTCTCCGGCACCAACGGTCTATGTCAAACAGGAAGTCTGCTGCCCCCTGGTGGACACATTTAACTTGTCATAACTCTGTCCCACATAAACCGATCTGCCTCAAACTTCACACATGTGATCAGGATGGGTCCCTCTGCGCTCCACCCAAAGTTAGGGTACTGTGGTGCTGCCCCCTGGTGGTCACACCGTTAACATCAAATAACTCTGCATTGCAATGCTTTATCTGCTCCAAACTTTACATGTGTGATGAGAGACTGCCGCTGAACGTAGACACCCAAGCACGTCCAGACCGTGTGAAGTCACACGGTCTGGACGTAGCGGCCCCGCCATTTTGGGTCACTCGCCATGTAAATACGTTTGGCTTTTTGATGGCTTCACCAACATTATATCATCATGAAAACGGATTCACAGGTCAAGGGTGCCAAAGAATTTGACCTGATGATGGTGACTTCCATGGGTGGGGCTAAATACCTCTGTAGCGCCCCCTTTAAATATTCAATAGCCCCTCTCCATAGGGTTTCTTTTAGCGTAGAAACATGAAATTCGGTACACACGTGTATCTTGTCCAGACAAACATAAAAGTGTTTGGCACCAATGGTCTATGTCAAACAGGAAGTCTGCTGCCCCCTGGTGGACACATTTAACTTGTCATAACTCTGTCCCACATAAACCGATCTGCCTCAAACTTCACACATGTGATCAGGATGGGTCCCTCTGCGCTCCACCCCAAGTTAGGGTACTGTGCTGCTGCCCCCTGGTGGTCACACCATTAACATGAAATAACTCTGTGTTGCAATGCTTTATCTGCTCCAAACTTTACATGTGTGATGAGAGACTGCCGCTGAACGTAGACACCCAAGTATGGTTACGCCGACAGCGCCACCTGCTGGATGAGTGTGGCATGGCAGTTTTCTGTTTCAGCCAGCCATTTTTTTTCACCCTCCTCAGTCTGAGCACAATGCACGCGCTACTCCGGCAGTGGCACGGAGAGGGGTCAATGGCGCGGGGGGCAGTGGCATAGCAGGGCGGGGGCGCAGGATGGCGGTGGTACAGGGCGGTGGCATGGCAGGGCGGTGGCATAGCAGGGCGGTGGCATAGCAGGGCGGTGGCATAGCAGGGCGGTGGCATAGCATGGCGGTGGCATGGCAGGGCGGTGGCATGGCAGGGCGGTGGCATAGCATGGCGAGGGCCCGTTAATGCTGCTTGCAGCACTAGTTTTAAATGAATTATAATTAATGCTAACACTAATTGACATCTTTGTGCAAAAATACACACACACACACATATTTGTGCATTAATGTGTGTATATTTTAATAGATTTAGACAACAGAGGTCATACAGTATGTACAGTAGCACAATTATCTGTATTATCTATTATATTAAAAAATACAGAAATGGATTTTGACATCTTTTGAAATGTTGCATGTTCTGTTGTGGGAAGAAAAAAAGGAATAAACTTGCAAACAAGTCGGAGTTCCATCTGTTATTACTCCTCATTTCACCCGGTATGAATTACAGACACACAAAACCCAAAAGTTATAATTAAATATGATCATTTTTACAGATTTTGTGTCGAGTATTTAATCAACAAGCAGAGCAAATTCAAAGAGAATCCTCGACTCAAAGGAAAAACAGCTGATTTGCTTTGTTGACCACACAATATACAGCAAAAAAAAAAAAAAAAGTAGGGTGAGAAAAAGCTGACGAGCCCGCCTATTGTCCTGGATCACAATGCCACGGGTCATCTGTGGGTTATAAAGGCAGCGTGGAGCCCACGGCTGCTGCTGCTGCAGTGTGACCAAGGTTAGTCGCCACAATGGGCAAGGTAAGGACGCTTCTTTCGCTTTTGTCCGTCTTTTTTTTCCACCCGGAAGTGATTTTCCAACGCGGTGTCCTATGCAAATTCACCTAAAAATCCCCTGATTTGATCCGGTTTCCAGGTGATCTTCTACGAGGACAGGAACTTCCAGGGTCGCTCCTACGAGTGCAGCAGCGAGTGCTCAGACCTGCACTCGCACTTCAGCCGCTGCAACTCCATCCGGGTGGACAGCGGCGACTGGATGGTCTACGAGAGGCCCAACTACATGGGCTACCAGTACTTCCTGCGCAAGGGCGACTACCCGGACTACCAGCGGTGGATGGGGTTCAACGACTGCGTCCGGTCTTGCCGCATGATCCCGATGGTGAGCCTTTCCTCTTTCTCTTGAGGAGTCCCTCGATGGTCTAGATTAGGGTTCAAGGGTTCTAGAGGTTGATTAGTAGAATCAGGTGTGTTATTGATTGGTTGGAACAAAAACCTGCACCTACAGCAGCCCTCCAGGACCAGGATTGGCCACCCCCTGGTCTAGATGCTAACAAAAATTCCAATGAATCCATCTTCTCCACAGCACCAGGGCAGCCACAAGATGCTGATCTACGAACGGCCCGAGTTCGGCGGCCAGATGATGGAGCTGAGCGAGGACTGCCCCTCCATATTTGAGCAGTTCCATTTCAATGACATATACTCCTGCAACGTGAAGGAGGGTCACTGGATCTTCTACGAGCACCCCCACTTCAGAGGCCGCCAGTACCTGGTGCGTCCCGGCGAGTACAGGAGGTTCAACGAGTGGGGCAGCATGAGTCCTAGGGTGGGATCCATCAGACGCATCACGGCCTGAGAAACGACGATCTCAATCATGGACTGTCAATAAATCATCTGAAATACCGTGTTCTGCTTTTCTTTTGCTTTCCTGGGGCGGTCTTTGGGTTGAAGGGGTTCAGTGGTCTTAAATGTTTGCTTGAGTGCAAGTTTGATCTCGTGGTTCAATGTTTTAATTAGAAGAAGGAATCAAATACTTCTTTATTTAAACTCGACTCAAGGACGAGCTAAAGTACTTCCATTTCAACAACGTCTTCTCCTGTAACGTGAAGGAGGACCATTGGATCTTCTACGAGCACTTCAGGGGCCACCAGTACCTGGGGCACCCTGGTGAATACAGGAGGTTCAATGAGTGGGGGAATAAGAGTCCTAGGGTGGGGTCCATCAGACACATCATGGCCTGAGAAACTCAATCATGTACTGTCAATAAATCTTCTGTAATACCACAGTCCTTGCTTTTCTTTTGTTTTCTTTGGGTTGAGAGGGTTTACTGAGTTTAAACTATTGTTTAGGTGCAAGGTTTGATCTCATGGTTCAAGGTTTTAGGTAGAAGAAAGAATAAATGACTTTTTCTATTCAAAATGGACTCAAGGATGATGTAGTTGAGGGGGTCCAGTGCGTTTAAATGTTAATATATTTGGGTTGAAGGGGTTTTCAGGGGTCTAATGTTAATGTCTTTGGGTTTGGGAGGGTTTCAGTTGGTTTAATGGTACTGTCTTTAGGTTGAAGGGGTTCAGCAGGTTTGAATGTTAATGTCTTTGGTTTGAAGGGGTTCAATGGGTTTAAATGTTTGCTTGGGTGTGAGGTTTGATCTCATAGTTCAAGGTTTTAAAGTAAAAGAAGGAATAAATGACTTTTTCTATTCACAAAAAGAGTCAAGGATGAGCAGATAAATTCACACTGGAATAAGTTTTGGAGACAGAAACACAAGCGGTTGAAGCCCAGCATGTTTTAATGAGAACATTGACGACTTCCTAGTTGAAGTCAGCGATTCGCCTCAATGAGCCGATCCTCGGGCTGGCGCCGCCCCAGTCGCTGTACCTGCGGTACTCGCCGGGCCTCAGGTAGTAGGACCTGCCCCGGTAGTTGGGCTGTTCGTACAGCAGCCAGTGGCCCTCCAACACGTTGCACGAGTTGATGTCGGACATGCGGACGCGCTCCTGAACGTTGGGGCAGTCGTCGCTCACCTCCTGCATTTGGCCGGCCATGTCGGCGCGTTCGTACAACCTGATTTTGAAGGAGCCACGGTGCTGCAGGAAGAGACACATTACAGTTAGGTGTGAAAAGGAGGCTTTTATTTTGAAGGACATATTAATTTATGAGGATATCCCTATTGCTGATGGACATTTAACATGTGAGAATCATTGTCTCACAACTAAAGGTTGAGTTTTAATCAGAATTTGGGAACATTTTTACCAAACTTGAACTTGAATTCAATAAAAATGTATAATTATTTTTTATGAAAAATTCCTAGTGTATACAACCACTGACTTACATAGAAACTATCCTGAGACCAACTTTTTCTCTTTTGCTAGCTAAGCTGTGATATAGATTTCTGTTCTCGTTATCCAGGTCTAATGTAGTTTTTGCCGTAAATCAATACGCTGATTCTGGAGCGGAGCTTACCACAGGAATCATACGGCAGGAGCGGATGCAGTCGTTGATGCCGATCATGCGCTGGTTGTCCGAGTACTCGCCCCTGCGGAGGAAGTACTGGTGGCCCAGGTAGTGAGGCCTCTCGTAGACCACGAAGCAGCCGCTCTCCACCCGGATGGAGTTGCAGCGGGTGAAGTAGGGGTGAAGGTCGGCACAGTCGCTCATGCACTCATGGTGCCGACCCTGGAAGTTCCTGTCCTCGTAGAATATGATCTGCGGATATTTCGGTATCGTCCATCGCATCACGTGGTTTTTAATTTTTGTAAATTTTCAGCAACAGCGCACAGTGGACTTACCTTTCCCATTGTTCAATTGGTGGGGGCCTAGGATGCCGCTCAATAAACGCTCTGAGCGCCGGTCCTTTTATATTAAGTAGCTGTGTGATGGCACAGCATAAAGTATTGTCATCCAGAAATGTTTTATAACGCAGAGCTGTGAACGTGTAGCAACGCGGCAGCAGCACAGCGTGATGATGAGTTATTGTTGTCCAGTTTTCACATGTTCATCAGTATTGATCAAAACACAGCGGGGGGGGGGGGGGGGGGGGGTCACTGCTCTCAGCAAAACAAACAGGCGACCTTTTCATTCAGAAAGATGAACAATGAACAAGTTCAGTTTAGGGGCCTTAAGTGTAACATCCTCCATTTAACTCTACCAGTGTCGGGCGAGATCGCATATTACTTTTGTTACCACGGCCACATGCTGCAGCTTTTCTATTCAATGCATGTGCAAATAATAAATATTTACTGATCATTCAACAAATAACGTTAACGTAGCCTCAGCGACCTCAACTGCACGATTCCTGCACCTTCCAACTCTGGTGACTCCTGGATGTAGGGATGCTAGCTAGCTAAGCTACATGCTAGTTGCTAGCTAAGCTGCATGCTAGCCAAGTTACGACATGTATGTTAAATAACATATCTAATATATCTAATGATATATGTCCATCTTGCTCGTGTTGTGTTCTTGTAACATTTATCTAATGACAAATGAATATAAACGTTTTTGTTTTACTCCTCGGAGGAGGAACGGAAATTTAATTTCAACAAGCTAATTGTCCAACTTATCTTGCTTGGTACTCCAACTAATATACAGTTAAACTGCCAATAAATCTGCTTATAACTACACTATAATACAGTTTATTTTATATTTATCCTGCTTATATGGTTAAAGACAGGGTGAGCGGGTCATCTTCATTCTCTAAACTACTAATTGTTGTGTTATACATCAGCAGCAATAAGTTTATTGAAGTTTATTTGCCATCAATAAAGTTTTTGTACTTACTGTGTGATAAAGTACCAACAATATTTACTTTTTTGGGGCCTGTGTCAGCTGTTTTCAGGGAGCAGTGATAAGATATTGATTCTATGCACAAAAACAGAATGATAAACATGTGGAAATTCCCCTTCACTGTATTTTTCCCCCTCTAGTTGAATTTATGAACATGGAATTTGACACTAGACTGTTTTTACATCCGACTTAAAGTAGAAAGTTTCTCTGAATCAGCTTTTTATGGGAGAATGAACCCCAAAGTCCAATATTACACACATCCGATGGACTCAAACTGTTAAAAGCAGCTGACACAGAAGCCCACAGCTGTTTTATAAACCTCCATCCAAGGTCATGGGATCGGATCTTTTGTTATTCTAATGAGCTGCCGTTTGTTGCTTTTGCCATTCTGCCAAGATCTTGATCCCATTCATAGATAAAAACCCTGATTCATCAATGCTTCATGGGTTAGACTGCACATTACTGAGCCCTGCACCTTGTTATACCACATAAATACATCTTCAGATCATTCTACATTTCATTTATGTTATGTTTTATCCTTTAAACTCATTTGAGATTCCTCAGACAGACATGTTACTGACCCAACATCGGAAGACCTGATCAATAAAATTGCTGTATTCTAATAAAACACATTGATAAAATGAGTTAGATCAGAAAGAACTACTTGAGAAAATGTCTTAAACTCCATTGGAAGGTGTTTTTAGTAGAATCCTAACCAGTACACAGACTACACACTGGTTAAAGTGAATAGAACCTTTTCAGAGTTAAGAATCATGGATTGGAGGTGCCTCAGGGTAGTATCCTGGGTCCTCGATTCTTTTTATTATATAAATGACTTAAAAAGAGCCACCTCTTGGAATCTCAAATAATTTATTAATTTAAATATGCTGATTGTTTCACCAGTGGATAAACATGGTGGAAAAAACTCCTCCTGAGGAACTTTTATCTGATAAACTGTTATCCTGACACCATTTGTTTTGGTTCTTTAATAAAATAATTTGAAAGGTTGCCAGGTTCAATTCAGTTCTTCACACACAAACTGAGGCTGTAGATTAAATTCATGTTGATTATGCTGCCATCTCCTGGTTTACGAGATCATTACAACATCTCAAAAACAAACTGATATTGGTTATATTAAAGGTTCATGATGCTGCTCACCTATTAACGTACTACAGCTACTTTGCAAGAAGGAACTTGATAGACATTAAATCTTCAAATCTCAATTCAATAATCTGATGGGTAAAAACATTACAGTAGAATAATCTGCCTGAATCTGAAATTGAGTGTTTCAGAGGACGTTTAATGGCCTTTTATGACCCAGAAAACAGGATTACATTGACATATCTTCCTGTAATTCTTTATTTATAAGTTAATTTAATTGTCTTATCTCACTGCCTTGTTTTTAATTAATTAATTTAAAATGTTATAGATGAGGGCTACAATTTGGGTTTTTGTCCTTTGTGAGTTATTGCACTGCAGGTTTATACTAAAATAAAATATCAAATAAATCAATCAACCAATCACAGATGTGTAAAGTACCCAATTATGCATTTCTATGAAACTTTATTAAAGAAAAAAATATATATATTCAGAAACACCCGGCACATCCAGGTCAAATCCAGTGGATTTTTCAACTTTTGTACAAGAAGAATAAAATCTGTCAAATCTGGTTGAGCAGTTTCTGCTCATTCTATTACAGCAGAGACAAAAACAGTCTTACTGCAAGCTTTAAAATCCCGATTTATAGATTCATCACTGCTCACATTCGTTAAATACTCCCCCCATACATTTGTTATTCGTAAACGTCCATGTATTTCCAAATAAAAAAAATAAAAATGGTTAAATCTAAATGTAAACACTCCTGAGGAACCATTATACAAGGATGAATAGTTGCTGTTTGAACTGCAACACACACCGAACAATCATCCTGTTTTATATAGAACGCACAAAATCTACTGCTTCTTTAACATTTACCTGTTTAACATTAGATTGAACTGTATGTAGCGCAGAAGGTTTAAGCCACAGCACAGCAGACAAACTTCTTTACGTCATCATTTTTGAAAAGAACTAGAAAATAGATTTTAATCTAGCATGAAATTCGTGTGTTTTACTAGTTGTTTTCGTATCCTTCCACATAAACGTGATCACTGATCCACTGAGGACGGACAGAGGGAGAACGAGCTTAACAAAATAGAGATTTTGGTGTTTTCAGCGACATCATGGTGCTTTTTAATCTACGTTAATCTATGCTGTCGACGTTCTATGAGACAAAGAAAAGGTTCAAGCTGAGAGAAAGTTTTTTAGTGTCTGTTTTTGTGCAGGTTTAAAAAATACGACTAATTATTAAATAGGAAGTTGAGTTTTATCAAATAAAAAAAAATAAAGACTGATAACTGATATAAAAAAGAATTTGATTTACTGAAAAACAGGTGGATATGAGGAAAAAATGTCTGTTAAGAGGCTATGAAATCACACGCATTATATGTTCTAAAGAATAAACAGTTAATGGATTATACAGCTACGTGTTGAAATCATGGAGTGTGTGTGTGTGTGTGTGTGATCTCTCTTATATCTTATATATGTGTCCTACATAGAGGTTGGGGAGGTGTTAATCATGGAGGCGTCTCTTATCTCTGTTTCTGGCAGGTAACGAGCGGCGTAACGACGATGTCTCGGCTTCAGGTGGATCTGGGAGTGAGGAAACATCTGAAAAAAACATCATGAAATGATGAAACATCATGAGAATTACAGCTTAAGATACTGAAGGATATATACACTTATATGTAAAACAAAGAAAACTAATATTAAAGGGGAAAAAAACTAAAAATGTAGCTCTATGATAAATCTTTATATGGATATCTGATATCTACTGTATGTGAACTGGACGGTTTGTACGATTTGAATTGTTAATAAAGCTTTGAAAGAAAAAAAACAGAATAGAATGAGTCAAATTAAACCTGTGGATTTAGACTAAAACAGGAGAATTCTCCTGTATTAATATTTTCATAGTATTTTTATATTTATTATGTGTTTGTTAGGTGTTGAATGAAAGAAATAAACATGTACTTTCACATGTTTACTAGTTGGATATCACTTTGATGAATAGCAATATAAATATAAGTTTGGTCACTTTCCCCATATTTAGATTCATCATCATGCTTCATGCGTATACTGCAGTTACAGGTGAGGTTATTCCACTCTGACTGGAGGATGTTACCTGTCCAGGGTTGTGTTGAGGAACAGGAGGCGTCATCCTGTCTGATCTCTGAGGATAAACTGAATAAACCTGCTGCAGAGGAGCCTCTACAAACTGGAGAATGAAGGAGAAAACAGCACGTTAGTACCGGAAACACATGCGGTTCTGGTTGCTATGATTTTCTGTGAATGTGGTCACCTCTGGTACGGCGTCCTGGACGGATCCTCCATCACTGGGCTGGTACAGATACTCTGACTGGGGGTAAACCAGCGGAGACTGGACAAGAGACCACACATCAATAATCGGCCACGTTCTCCTGAACTTAAAGCTCCGTTTGACCTTCCTGGATGAGGTTTAGCAGCGGTAAACTGATGATCTCTACCATGTAAACTGGAACTGACCTGATAGTGAGGATATACTAGTGGCTGGTAGAGAGGCTGATGGGACTGAGGGACCATGACCGGAGGAGAATGCTGCAGAAGAAGCAGCAGAACCACAGGTTTATACCCGTTTATACATCTATAAGCTGACTTTTCTTTAACCATCCCCATATGTGACATTAATAGTGTGAACTGACGGTCCAGTGGTGGCCAGACGGGGTCATGTTGGGGTAGTGGAAGTAGGCCGCTCCGTTGTGGTAGGTGAAGGGGTAACCTGACGAGGTCGTTGGGGGCAGGTTCCCATAGGTCATCGGCAGAGGCACGGTGGGGTCATGACCCGACCAGGGGAACAATTTAGCTGTGGAAGAAGGAAACCTTTATTGTGTTAACAATGTAAAGTTATCATGTTACCAAATTAAAAGTCTTTTAAACCTTTATTGTGTTAACAATGTAAAGTTATCATGTTACCAAATTAAAAGTCTTTTAAACCTTTATTGTGTTAACAATGTAAAGTTATCATGTTACCAAATTAAAAGTCTTTTAAACCTTTATTGTGTTAACAATGTAAATTTATCATGTTACCAAATTAAAAGTCTTTTAAACCTTTATTGTGTTAACAAGGTAAATTTATCATGTTACCAAATTAAAAGTCTTTTAAACCTTTATTGTGTTAACAATGTAAATTTATCATGTTACCAAATTAAAAGTCTTTTAAACCTTTATTGTGTTAACAATGTAAATTTATCATGTTACCAAATTAAAAGTCTTTTAAACCTTTATTGTGTTAACAATGTAAATTTATCATGTCACCAAATTAAAAGTCTTTTAAACCTTTATTGTGTTAACAAGGTAAATTTATCATGTTACCAAATTAAAAGTCTTTTAAACCTTTATCCTTTTAACAATGTAAATGTATCATGTTACCAAATTAAAAGTCTTTTAAACCTTTATTGTGTTAACAATGTAAAGTTATCATGTTACCAAATTAAAAGTCTTTTAAACCTTTATTGTGTTAACAATGTAAAGTTATCATGTTACCAAATTAAAAGTCTTTTAAACCTTTATTGTGTTAACAATGTAAATTTATCATGTTACCAAATTAAAAGTCTTTTAAACCTTTATTGTGTTAACAATGTAAATTTATCATGTTACCAAATTAAAAGTCTTTTAAACCTTTATCCTGTTAACAAGGTAAATTTATCATGTTACCAAATTAAAAGTCTTTTAAACCTTTATTGTGTTAACAATGTAAATTTATCATGTTACCAAATTAAAAGTCTTTTAAACCTTTATTGTGTTAACAATGTAAATTTATCATGTTACCAAATTAAAAGTCTTTTAAACCTTCATCCTGTTAACAAGGTAAATTTATCATGTTACCAAATTAAAAGTCTTTTAAACCTTTATTGTGTTAACAAGTTAAATTGATCATGTTACCAAATTAAAAGTCTTTTAAACCTTTATCCTGTTAACAAGGTAAATTTATCATGTTACCAAATTAAAAGTCTTTTAAACCATTATTGTGTTAACAAGGTAAATTTATCATGTTACCAAATTAAAAGTCTTTTAAACCTTTATTGTGTTAACAAGGTAAATTTATCATGTTACCAAATTAAAAGTCTTTTAAACCATTATTGTGTTAACAAGGTAAATTTATCATGTTACCAAATTAAAAGTCTTTTAAACCTTTATTGTGTTAACAAGTTAAATTGATCATGTTACCAAATTAAAAGTCTTTTAAACCTTTATCCTGTTAACAAGTTAAATTTATCATGTTACCAAATTAAAAGTCTTTTAAACCTTTATCCTGTAAACAAGGTAAATGTATCATGTTACCAAATTAAAAGTCTTTTAAACCTTTATTGTGTTAACAAGGTAAATTCCTCATGTTATTTACCAAACTGTGGTGTAAATAGACCTGAAACTAACAGACCTGTAGTATTTTCTGTACTAAGTGGACTCACCTTGTCCTGAGAAGCGTCTCTTGCGGACGGCCTGAGCGATGATGAGCTCTTTGTCTTTGAAACAGATCCCGTTGGCCTTTAAATTCAGAGCGAAGCCACATTAGACCATAAAACCTGCTGTAAATGATCAGCTGGAATCTGTTTACTTACATCGTGGAGGATCTTTAACGCATCTTCTTGAGTCTCAAACGTCACAAACCCATATCTGTTTAAAGGGACAGAAACGGTGCAAATATGTGATAACATACAGTAGAAAACTCTTCTTGTTGTTCTGGGGAATCTATGCAGTAATATATTGCATAGATTACATGTTTTGAATGTTTTTATTAATTAAAATATCTTAAATATTAGATATATTGGGAAAAATATATAAGAAAAAGTAATAAACATAGTCTCAGGATGGTTTCATGCTATGTAAGTCAAGGGAACTCCATTAGGTTGTAGGTTCTATACACTAAAAATTCTAAACATTTAAAAAAAATAAAGTTTCTTTACCCTATATAGTGATTTCAATTGATTTGGTTGTGAGACAGTGATGCTCACATGTCAAATGTCCATCAGCAATAGGGATATCCTGGTCACGTGACCTCATAAATTGTATGTCCTTCAAAATAAAAGCCTCCTTTTCATGCCTAACTGTAAAAACGTTGATTTTATATCACAGCTTTTTACAAAAATAAAGATAAAGTAATTGTTGCCACATGGAAACACTATAAAATAGAGGGTTAAAAACAGAAAAAAATCACATTTTCCATCACTGAAAGTGGATTTTGCAGCTTCACTACTACCTCACATATCAATAATCAAACTCACCCCTTTGATAATCCTGATCGATCGATCACGATCTTCACCTCTTTGACTGCTCCACGCTGAGAGAAGACGTGTCGCAGGTCGCTCTCATTCACCTTCACAACAAATCACAACTTAAACCGTGTGATATTCACAAATAAATACATAATAATAATAATAATAATATACATAATGGGAACATTAACTTCTATAACTCTGCTGCTCTCTCGTGTCTAACCCTGTGAGTCAGCTCTCACCTTGTAGTCGATCCCTCCGACAAAAATCCGGTTGGGGATGACGGTGCCGAGTCGGGGGGGATGCTGGGTCAGGCCGTCGCCGTTGCTATGGTTACGAGGGGTCGGTACATCAGAGGAGCAGCTGCTGCCGGTCTGAAAATAATAAGAAGAAAACAACCGTAAATGCAAGCAGGACATGACATGTACGTTGTTGTATATACAATATTTTCCTCTGAAATGAAGAGGAGTGGAAGTTTAAAGTAGCATAAAATGAGAATTTTACAGTAGAGATGCAATGATTAGCTGCTTAATCGATAATTTGCCAGCTATTACATTAATCAACAGGTATTTTGATAATCAGTTAATCAATCTGAGTCATTTTTCAGAAGGAAATGTGCAAACAATCTGGTTCCAGCCTCTAAAATCTGATTATTTTCTGGTTTCTTTAGACTTCTATAATAGTAAAGGTTGAATCTTCAGCTTTGGAAACACTGATCCACATTCTAAAAACCAAACAACTGATTGTTTCAATAATCAATATATTAATCAGCTGTCAAAATAGTCATTACACTAGTTTAAAGTGTTAGAAACTAAATATTAGAGCAGCTTCGGTTACTGTTTACAGTTGCGGCAGCCATCTTGGGACGGGCTGACTCGGAGGATCTCCGAGTTTCCGAGTCGGAAATCCGACTTCAGAGAGGGGGGTGGGAGTTCCAGGTGAAAATTCCTAGTTGGAAATCGGAATTCCCAACTTCCCGGTACAAAGGAACGTAACATACGTTACTGAGCTGTAAATTTCCGCTTCACCGCTAAACTAAGCCCGGTTAATTACTACTCTTAACGTTAGCCGTTGATGCTAACGCTATGCTAACACCGTCCTTCTCGCTTGTTTTTTAAGAAACCGAGGAGCTAATTCCACTTCGCACATATTTAACTAATCTCGCAAACAAATAAATATAAAAATAACGTAACGTGCGACGTTTTAATTACCTGACGTCAGCGGTAACCGGATTTGCTAGCAAGACGCTAACAGCTGGCAGCTCACTTACGTTTTGTTTCTCTTTCTCTGGTCCCACATCTTTATTCTCCATGTTTAACTTCTTCGTTTCTTTAAAAAAATATGAAATAAAAGTATTTCCAGTCCGTTATTATTAATAAAACCCTCCGGCTCTGAATTCGATGCCGCCCTCCACATCAAAGGCCCCGCCGCGTTGCCCCGCCCACCAGAGGTCAGAGGTCACGCTCAGGTTCATTATAAGTAATGTTGCGTTCAAGTGCACTCGGAATTATGAAAAGTGCAATTGAACGCAGCATCTAATGCTACTTTATACTTCTACTACAAGTATCTGACAGATTAAAATACTTTTCAGCAGATTTTAATATTTAATATAAAATTAATATACTTTAATATTGTATTATCTATTATTTTGCTGCACATTGATAAGCTAAAACATGAACATGCTCACATGTTTTTACATGTATACAAGGATAAAATACTATAATAATATAACATGCTTAATCTTTATATCGAGTACATTTAATTTTGATAGTTTTAGTGCAATTTGCTGATAAAACTCTTGTACTTTCAAATTCAAGATTTTACTTGTAATTAAATAATTTCTATGACATTATTTCTACATTTACTCAACTAAAGGATCCAAATACTTCAAGCTACAAGCATTTTTACTGCAATACTTTAACTACATTAAGCTACTAATGTTAACATGAAAATGTTGAATCACACAAGCTTTTGTAAAATCTTCTTTTATAAGAAATCTGCATTAATAAATGATGATTTTAAGACCCAAACATGTTTTTTCAGATTCTGGTAACATTAAATTGTCTTTTTAAATGATGTTAAAAGTCATGACTAAACAAAGTCGGCAGTTTAACCTGAAACTTCTGATTGCACATGTGCATTTATTTATAGAAAGGATGTAAAATATAGCAAAGAATTTAAATCTGGAACTTGTGAGAAGCAGATGTTTGCAGTAACAGAAACATTCCACACGGTGGCGCCATTTCTCTACAAATATCAAACAAACTGATCATTAAAAGAAAAACTGCAAGTTTTAATGTGTTTTATAGGGTGAATTCTGGATCTGCATCTATTTTCACCAGTTTTCTATCTATTTTTCTGAGGTTTAAATGTCCAGATCTGCATAAACAGGCGAGAAACTCCCTGAAGAATCCACGCTCGCTGCAGCAGATCCATATAAAACACGTCGGAGCTTCAACTTTTCACCTCTGGATCCGTAAGGAACCACTTTGGATGGTTGCAGCCGTGACTCATGGATGTGTAATTTCTCCATGATGGCGACAGAGGGCTGGGGAACGCTGTCATTTACATCTTCACCCCCTTCTCCAGCTCTTCCCACCACAATAAGGCGTCAGAGCCGAGTAATGAATGAAGAACAGGGTTTAAAAATGTCCTTATGATGATATAAAACACCTCCTCACTCTTATAGATGCAGCTTTTCCTTTAAGATTTCAAAAATGTTCCCTTTCTGTGACTTTCTTGTGAAATCTCCCATCATTACAGCCTCTTTTTTTACTTACTTGTTATACATTTCCAGCTTTTCTTAATTGCCGGGTGAAATTTGCCAACTGTACAAAATGCATGTTTGATAATTACAGCAATTTAGCAGCTTAAAGTCCGTTTATACCCACAAACATCATCGAAGACTCACACTGGAAGTAAAAGAGTTTTATTTCACAGGCGTTTTCAGCTCTTCTCTTTATATCCACTGCTAATATCTTCTATTTCCTTTTTATATTGTGAGAAAACGTGTGAAAAAGCAACACAGAAGTTTCCATTCATGCATTTCATCATCAGCAAACACCAAAAACAAGGAGGAATCATGGATTTAAAGTGTATCTGAAGGAAAAAAGCAGAAATATTATCAGCAAAATCAACTTATTATAGTATAAACTTGTTTTTAATCAATAAATACATGTGATTTTTTATTGTTAATTCATTTGAGTCACTTTTTGAGGTAAATTCATAATAAAAATGCTGCTTTGTCACATTTAAAAGAGAAAATATATAAGATAATATTATAATATATTTATTTGATGTTAAATATTAAATCTGAAATATAGTGAAGTATTAAGTCAGTAAAATAAAGTACAAATACTTTAAACTACTAGTAAATAAAGTGCACGTTTAATATAAATATATATATTTATGATTCCTGTTTATTTAGTTGAATTATGACAAATCCTTTAAATGTAAAAACCTCTTAAAGGTGCAGTACGTCAAATTTACTGCCGTTTTATTATTTTTCTGCAGATATTAATGAATTAGTTTATTTTTATCTGCTTTTCTTGGTGAGTTGAACAGGGTTTGTCACTTATTTACACTCACTTTTATTTCTTTTTACTTTAATGCAGCAGTTTCTACATAATTCCCTGTTGTAGTTTAATTTAAAGGTGCAGTACGTCACATTTACTGTTTTTTTTAACCTTTTTTTCTGCAGATATTTATGAATTAGGTTTATTTTTGGTCACTGAGTTACAATAAAGTGTTTGGAGTTTATTTTTCTTTACTTTTAAAGAGGAGTGCAGCAGTTTCTATGTGATTTATGGTTTTATAAAAGGTGAAATCTAATTTAAAGGCCTCTTAAAGGTGCAGTACGTCAAATTATTGCTGATATTGCAGCAGTTTCTATATAATTCCTGTTTTTATTTTCTATAAAAGGTGAATTATAACAAATCCTCCTAATTTATAAACCTCTTAAAGGTGCAGTACGTTAAATTTACTGCTGATATTGCAGCAGTTTCTATATAATTCCTGTTTTAGGTAAATTTAAAGGCCTCTTAAAGGTGCAGTACGTCAAATTTACTGCTGATATTGCAGCAGTTTCTATATAATTCCTGTTTTAGGTTCATTTAAAGGCCTCTTAAAGGTGCAGTACGTCAAATTTAATGTCATTTGTAGCCGCTTTTTTCAATTTTTTACATTTTTCCGCAGATATTTATGAATTAATTTTATTTTTATCTACTTTTCTTGGTGATTTGAACAGGACTTGTCACTTATTTCCACTCACTTTTATTTCTTTTTACTTTTATGCAGCAGTTTCTACATGATTCCCTGTTTTAGTTTAATTTAAAGGTGCAGTACGTCACATTTACTGTCATTTTTTAACCTTTTTTCCTGCAGATATTTATGAATTAGTCTGATTTTTATCAGCTTTCCTTGTTTGATTTGATCTCCCTCCACTCACCTACTATTAAAACCCTTAATTCTTGGATTTTCGGACTTATTTACTCATATATATCCATCCTTCTTATGAGAATGTGCTGTGACAGTGAGGAGCTGAGGTCCAGTATCAGCGCTGACGGACGTTTCCCACACAGAGAACGCTGCCGGGCAGTCGTCAGACGGTGCTGGAGACAGAGGTTGATGAAGAATGAGCCGTAACAGACGGGTTCTTCCTGCAGCTCTGTAATTACTCTACAAATCTCTGATTTCCCCTCCTTCATCTCGGGGCTATTTATAGCCGGCGCATTCCTCCGGAGAATAAAACGATCCGTTGGAGAGCAGCACAATGCCAGAAATAACAGGTTAGGACAAACTGAGGCGTGGTGGGCTGACCGGTCCAGCTACTCATGGCTGGAAACTGCTGCTGGAAGCAGCTAATAAAGTTTATTCAATCAGGACAAAACACCAATAATCAGGAGGTGAACAATGAGAGAAACGTTAAAGACCAGGATGGAAATGACTAAATAAATGTCTTTATTTAACATATTATCTATATTATATATATTATTATATGATAAATAACTAAATAAATGTCTTTATTTAACATATTATCTATATTATATATATTATTATATGATAAATAACTAAATAAATGTCTTTATTTAACATATTATCTATATTATATATATTATTATATGATAAATAACTAAATAAATGTCTTTATTTACAACATATTATCTATATTATATATATTATTATATATAATAACTAAATAAATGTCTTTATTTAACATATTATCTATATTATATGATAAATTACTAAAAAAATAGTCTTTATTTACAACATATTATCTAAATTATCAGATAAATGACTAAATAAATGTCTTTATTTAACATATTATCTATATTATATATATTATTATATATAATAACTAAATAAATGTCTTTATTTAAAGTCATGGAGGTATTTTATGTTCATTTTTGTTTTTTTTTAGGGCGTAAAATTCAAATTTGATGTATTTCAAGTTCAAAAATGTCCCATAATGCCTCAAAAATAGAGAAATCAGGCATTAAATATTAGATAAATGACTAAAATTATTAGATAAATGACTAAATAAATGTCTTTATTTAAAGTCTTGGAGGTATTTTATGGTAATATTTACTTTAGTTTTAGTGGTTTTGAAGGTTGTTGAATTAAATTTTTATGTATTTCAAGTTCAAAAATGTCCCATAATGCCTCAAAACAGAGAAATCAGGCATTAAATATTAGATCAATGACTAAATAAACAGGTAAATTATTAACATGACATTAATGAACATGAAACTCATCATAAAACCTGAATAATTCCTATCTCATCACCTCTTGTTGTCTACTAGTTATTTATGGCCTGTGTGAATTTATCCGTGTAATAAAAGACGATTTCTGGATTCATTGGATGATAGAAACGTTTAAACGTGTTCTCTGGTTCATTGAATGAGTTTCCATGAATAAAACACATGAATCTGTCTTTAAATAAAAGCTGAAATGAAGACGTGTGTGGAGCCGCGTGTGTTTACACGTGTGTTTACACGTGTGTTTACACGCGTGTTCACACGCGTGTTTACATGTAATCACGCGTGTGTGACTCTGTGTTTAGTTTATAGCAGAAACGAAGGTTTTTACTGCTGATTTCTGATAAACAGAGCTGGAACCTGCAGAAAGGCCAGCCCCTAAATGTTGTTACACTTAGACCTGAAAATGAGGCTTTTATTTTGAAGGGCATGCAATCTATGAGGTCACATGACCAGGATATCCCTATTGCTGATGGACATTTGAATTAAATGTAAGAAAAACATTTAATTTAAATAAAAAAAGTGAGTTCCGTTTTTTTATTTGGTGCAAATTTTCCCAAATTCTGAATAAAAGATGCTCAGATATCAAATCAGCAATAGGGATATCCTCATATATTGTATGTCCTTCAAAATAAAAGCCCCCTTTTCACGCCCAACTGTAAAAAACATAGATTTTATATAATGCTAATTGTTGCCATAGAGAAACACTGAGTAACAGATGGTTGAATAAAGAACTTTTACCCATTTTAAGACAATAAATCGTAGTTTTAATGTTTTATTTTCTTTTTGTAGGATTTAAATTAGGTATAAATTGTTAATTTTTATTAAAAATTAAATCATTTTTTTTAATTACTGCCTCTTTAAAAGGTTCCATGTATTATTAATATAAATAACAAGACAACTATTTAAACTACTTTAAAATAATATGGTAAAGTCAGTTTATTTAACTTATAACTTATATAATTAACTTAAATCGTCCTTATAATAACAGTTATTAATTTTCTATTCTATAAAATATTATGTTATTAGAAAAAAACTCATAACAAATAAATTTAATTAAATGTAAAACAAATAAATATTTTTTTATTTGGTGAAAATTCAAAAATTCTGAATAAAGTGACCTCATGAATTATATGTCCTTCAAAATAAAAGCCCTCTTTTCCACACCTACCTGGAACAACACTATGAAATAGAGAGTTTGAAGTATAATGAATTAACTTTTTGGCCAAAACAGAAATATTTTAAGTAACAATAAGTTAAATATTTAGCAGCAACAATAAAACTAATTAGCAGAAATTATATATATATATACTTCTTATATTTGTCTTTTAATGGTTTTAAAACAACTTTTCCTTGAGTAAAAAGGTTGAGTTGATACTTTAACTTGTCCAGAATGATTTTAAACCCTAGTTTCTATATGAGAATATAAAATATCTGTATAAAATAAAAGTAAAAACCTGTAAATCTTCTGTTTTGTGCAGCTTTTCATGGTGACCTGTCGTTCCCTTCCTGTCCAGCAGGTGGCGACGTTGCTGCAGGAGCAGGTTAATAAAGACAGAGACGAGTTAAAACGAGTTAAAACGAGTTAAAACGAGTTAAATCTCATTAGTTTCTGTTTTTATTCCACTGATACGAGGATTTACTGCAACACATGAAGCTGGAAATTCACTTTTAGATCATTTCATGGACAGAAAAACTGAGTTTCTGCTCTAAAGTCTTCACAACTTCAAGTTAAATGTAAAAAAAAATCACATTTTATCAGATATTACAGTTTATGTGTTGTATTGTCCCTTTAAAACATATTTAACAGGTAAAATAGAACTGAAATCTATTAAATATAACATTTAAGAATGAGAACAAGTGACTTTTAAACACTTTTAAAAGAGAAAACATGCATTTGATGCATTATATTGTACTTTTAAAGGTAATTTAACAGTGAAAAAGGCTGAATTGGTTATAATTTAGGGCAGAAACAGCTTAATAAACCAGAAAAATCAGTTGTTGGTGGAATAAAATATATATATATATAATTATAAGGAATAAAAACTACAGATAACTGTGTGAAATAAAAGAAGTAGAAGTAAAAAGGTCAGATATTACAGTTAATGTGTTGTACTGTCCCTTTAAAACGTATTGAACAGGTAATATAGTGATTGATAGAATAAACAAGAGAACAAATGCATTTTATTGTCCATTTAAAGCAGTTTTAACAGTTATAATTCAGGGTAAATCTGTATTTTTTGAATCCAGCAGTGAATATAAATATAAATCTATATTATATAAAACTCTATATGTTATATTTGATTATATCCACGACTTTCTGTTCTGTTCTTTTTGTTTTTGGTGAAAACTCTTTGTCGCGTTCCACAGTGACACCCCATGATTTCTCTAAATGTAGACGCAGTAGTTAGGGTTTATATGGCTGTAGTTAGTGGGCACACACACACACACACACACACACACACACACACACACACACACACACACACACACACACACACACACACATTTCAAGTTGTGTAAAAAAAATAAAAATGTGTTTTTATTAGTTTTAAGTGACTTTCATTGAGTTAATAATTAAAATATTATCATTTATTTATTTAATGCAATGCTCAACTTCTAAATAATAATAATAATAATAATAATAAATCTGTTAATTACATCAAAGCAGTGGTTGAAGTGTTTTTTCTGAAAAAATAAGCACAAAAATAAAAATAATTAAATGATTTTTTTTAAATTACTGCCTCTTTAAAAGGTTGTTATTATAATTAATGAGACAATAAATTAAACTACTTTAAAATAATATGGTAACGTCTTAAAATGTCCTTATAATAACAAAAATAAAACAGTTATTAACCCTCTATTGTATAAAATAAAAAATAAAAAAATCATAACAGCAAAATTTAATTAAATGTAAAAAACAAATAAATTAATTTTAATTATATATATATATATTATAAATAAATTTAATTATTTATTATTATTTTTATTTTATTATAATTTTTTTTATTTAGTGAAAATTCCCAAATTCTGAATTAAAAAAATGTCAAACGTCCATCAGCAATAGGGATATCCTGGTCATGTGACCTCATGAATTGTATGCCCTTCAAAATAAAAGCCCCCTTTCTCACACCTAACTGTAAAAACATAGATTTTATATCACAGCTTTTTTTTTATATAAAAACAATAAAGTGATTGTTTCCATATAGAAACACTATGAAATAAAGGATTAAATATGATAAATTAGCTTTTAATTAACAATAATTTAATATTTAGAAAGAAAAAACTTTTATAAATTCAGTTTTAAGAAGCAAAGAAGTTGATTTAAAAGTCAATTTATGTCTTTTTTAATACAAAAATCATGACTTTTAACATGAAATACTGACAAATGTAAATGTATAACCCTCCTAGAATATAAAACTAGCATAAAAACCGACTAATTGATTTATTAATCCTCAGATTTAATTGATTAATTGATTATAAAGGATCAGTAGATAAAAGGGAAGTTATTGATACATGACTCATTTATGGATTTCCAATAATTCCCACATTTCCTGTGTCTGTAATCAACAGGAAACATGAATTATTGTGTATTTTAATCTATAATCAGTGACGTGCTTTTATTTTGACATCGTTCAATCATTCAGGATCAAATTCTACTGATTATTTAACAGGATTTAAATAAAACATCAGAATCTGCGATGGATCATGAATTATTTGGACTGATTTAGATTCATGGTCCAGTGCATCACACACACACACACACACACACACACACACACACACACACACACACACACACACACACACACACACACACACACACACTGTTGTTTGTGTATAGTGAATGTAGGTCAGTAATTTGTGCTTTGTTGTGTGTGTGTGTGTGTATTTTACTGTATATGGATGGCAGCAGAACACACACACACTGTGCTATAGAGGTCTCTTGACACACACACACACACACACACACACACACACACACACACACACACACACACACACACACACACACACACACACACACACACACGCTCCAGCGGTAGGTCAGTTTAATATTTCATTAGCTGATGGACGTCTGCTGCTTCGTGATCAAACATCGTTAAACTCACTAAGTGATTTAACTCTGATTAAGATGAAATCACATTAAAAAAAGCAGGAAGAGCTTCACTTTTTACAGTTTTTACTTCCTGTCACTATCACTGACTCCGGTTGGTGTTTTATTGTTTTATAATAACCATAAAAATTAAGAATCTGGAGTTTTTACATCTGTAGCTGTATAGTTTTAAGGCTAGGTGTGAAAAGGGGGCTTTTATTGTGAAGGACATACAAAAATCATCATCAAAAATACAAAAAAACAAAAAATACTGGCTGTTAAACAATTTAATCCTATTTTGAGAATTTTATTTAATTTAACTTAAGCTTTTATTTAATTATAGATTCATTAAAATACCAAAAACAAGACATTTTCTACTTATTCCATTTTTTTTTGGTTTGTCAATGGAATAAAACAGTTTGACTAAATAATTAAATTAACCAAAGAATACACAGAAAAATCACTGCATATATAAATATATACGATTAAAATTGAATTAAATCTACTAAATAAATGAATAAATAAAGTTTAACTAATCTATAGAATGTGTTTTATTATTTTATTTGGTAAAAAATCTCCCTAAATCTGAATAAAAGACAACTTCACATGTTAAATGTCCATCAGCAATAGGGATATCCTGGTCATGTGACCTGCCCTTCAAAATAAAAGCATCCTTTTTGAACCTAGCTGTAAAAACACAGCTTTTTTAGAAAAATGAAGATAAATAGATAATAGAGGGTTAACTAGAATAAAACAAATGCTTTTCCTACATGTGTCTGTGTGTGTGTGTGTGTGTGTGTGTGTGTGTGTGTGTATTAATTAAGCTTCTTTCATTGTGTTGTTTTTTTCTCTCTTTTGTTTGGTGGCCTTAAAGGTCAAAGGTCACACTGTGGTCGATGACATTAGCTCAACATCAGTTTTAATGATCCAGAATCAGAGAATCAACCTTTTGTCTCCTCTAATGGGATCAAATGTGACTTTTTACATATAATCTGTGATTGTAGAAGAAAGAAAATGTGCTGTCGCATCACCGCAAAGACACACACACACACACACACACACACACACACACACACACACACAGAGAAATAACATGTCACTATCTGCATCGTCAGCCGCTGCTATTTTAACGGATGAAAACAATGGAAAGTCCCGGCGGTTTCCCACAGGTATTCACCATGATGATCAGTCCACTGTAAAAAATGACTCTGATATTGGGTTGAATCGTCTGGAATTATCATGTCACATGTTCACACTGAAGAAAATGAGCTAAAAGTCAAATAATTTCATCTTATTTTAAGACTAAACAAGAATAAATTGATGATAAAATAAGATTTTTCAAGTTAATTCTATTGAATATTTGACAAATTGGACCATTTTCGCTTGTTGTGTCATTTTTTGCAGTGTAGCGTTTATTATAAAGGGCTGTACATATAAGATAATATATAATAATAATATATAAGAGAAGAATTTGTGTCTGTGATAGTGAAAATATATGTTTAGTACAATTAGTCCAGAATTAACTGGACTTTTCTTGTTCCACTGGAAGAAAATTTCACTCGTTTCAAAGAATTTGAAATAAAAAAAGTCCAGAAAATGAGATAAAAAGACAACATTTAGTTAAAAAGTCAAATAATTTCATCTCGTTTTAAAGAAAACTAAATTAAAATGACCAAAATAAAAGAAACAGTAAAATTATCCACCAAAGCAACAAGATATTTACCCTCATTTTACCAAAAACAAGATATTTTCTCTAGTTAAGATTACATTTTTTGCAGTGTATAGACATTATTCGTATAAAATATATCAGTACACTGCAAAAAATTAAGTCTTATCAGGAGGAAATATCTTGATATTTTCACTTGTTAAATATATATATTTTTTGCAGCGTGGAATCAGTCGTGGGAAAACAAAGACAAGTTACTGGGGTTTAAAAAAAAAAGGTAAAAAATTTATGTCGAAGCCTAAAAATTTTAGCTGATGCAAACTTTGAGTTTGTTAATTTTTTCCTAAACTTTCAGCTGGTGAAAATATGAGACAATTATAAGATAATTCAAGATAATTCTACTAAATATGATGTTTCTCCCTGATAAGAGTTCATTTTTTGCAGTGTAGGTAAGGGTTAACCATTGAATACACTGCAAAAAATGATCTTAAAGTGAAATTATCTTGTATTTTGGTAAAATTAGTCCAATATTGAGTCGTTTATCTATTAAAAGCCTAACCAGTGAAAATGTCTTGGAAAGGTAAAAAACATTGATGTCAAAGCCTGAAAATGTTAATTCCTGTAAACGTTGAGGTTGTTAAAGTTTTATCAGGGAAATATCTTGATATTTCCACTTTATTTTTTGCAGCGTGCAGTAAAAAAACGAAGAAACAAAACAAGTTAATGACTGAAATTTCTGATGCAACATGACCTGGATGTGATTTGGTGTTAAAAAAAAAAGAAATTGCAAAATTATCTGCCAATAAAATAAAATATTTAAAGACATTTCTCCTCAGCATTGGACTAATTGCACCAAAACTAAGATATTTTCACTTTTTGCAGTGTATTTTCTACCATCGGAGTCTTGATTATCAGAGAGTTTGTTGTTTTTTGGCCAATTTTCAAATGTCAATTAATTAAGTTTAGTTTCAGAAAGATGCACAAAGCAGCAGCAGCAGCAGCAGCAGTGTTAGCAGCAGCAGTGTTAGCAGCAGCAGTGTTAGCAGCAGCAGCAGCAGCAGCCAATCTGTGGCTCCTTGGTGTAATTTGATTATTTGTGAGGTGATATGTAGCCGCTCCTCTCTGGAGGCTTCTACCCGCCGCCGACATCTGTTCACAGCAAACTCAGCGAGGGACGAGGAGGAGAAAACAAGGACGAGTCTCCTCCCGACACGGCGACGCAGAGGAGGAGGTTTCAAACTTCAGGATTCCAACAGCGGAGAACAACAACAACCTCAGAGTTTACAGGAAATAACAGTTTCAGGCTCTGACATCAATTATTTACCTTTACAAGACGATAAAAGCCACGATTCCAAGGCATTTTCACTGGTTAAGGTCATTTTTTGCAGTGTATTCAATGGTTAACCCTTACCTACACTGCAAAAAATGAAATCTTATCCAACACCAGCTGAAAGTTTAGGAAGAAATTGCATCAGCTAAAATTTTTATGCTAAATTTTTTTAACTTTTTTTTTTTAAACCACACTACTGATTCCACACTGCAAAAAATAAAGTGAAAATATCAAGATATTTCCCCTGATAAGATTTTAACAACCTCAACGTTTACAGGAATTAACATTTTCAGGCTTTGACATCATTTTTTTTTACCTTTCCAAGACATTTTTACTGGTTAAGGTCATTTTTTGCAGTGTATTCAATGGTTAACCCTTACCTACACTGCAAAAAATGAAATCTTATCAGGGAGAAACATCATATTTAGTAGAATTATCTCATAACCGTCTCACCTTTTCCAACAACAGCTGAAAGTTTAGGAAGAAATTGCATCAGCTAAATTTTTTAGGCTTTGACATAAATTTTTTTACCTTTTTTTTAAAGCCCAATGAATCGTCATTAACTTGCTGCAAAAAATAAAGTGAAAATATCAAGATATTTCCCTGATGAGACTTTAACAACCTCAAAGTTTACAGGAATTAACATTTTCAGGCTTTGACATCAATGTTTTTTTTTACCTTTCCAAGACATTTTCACTGGTTAAGATCATTTTTTGCAGTGTATTCAATGGTTAACCCTTATCTACACTGCAAAAAATTAAATCGTATCCAACACCAGCTGAAAGTTCAGGAAGAAATTAACAAACTCAAAGTTTGCATCAACTAACATTAATTTCTTTCCCCCACTACTGATTCCACGCTGCAAAAAATGACATATCTAACAAGTGAAAATATCAAGCTATTTCCCCCGATATGATTTAATTTTTTGCAGTGTACTGATATATTTTATATACTTGTTGATAAAGGTTTTGTAAAGTTCACGTTAGTTGTGTTTTTGAATGTGCACAAACTTTTTTTTAATGTAGAAAACGTGAAATAATCACTGATTATGGTGCAAAATCTATACACTGCAAAAAATTAAATTATAACAAATAAAAATATCTTGTTTTTGGTCCAATACTGAGTAGAATTATATTAAAATATTTTATTCCATAATTTTGCTTATTTTAGCTTTGATTTCTTGATTTTGGTCAATTAAGTCAAAATACGATTAAATTCTTTTTTTTATCTCATTATTTTGACCATTTCAACTCAAATTCTTTGTAAAAACTGACAGAAATAAAATTATTGGACAATGAAAATAATTCTACTAAATACAAGATATTTTTCCCTGATAGGATTTCATTTTTTGCAGTGTAGGTAAGGGTAAACCATTAAATACACTGCAAAAAATGATCATAAAGTGAAAATATCTTGTATTTTGGTAAAATTAGTCCAATATTGAGTAGTTTTATCTATTAAAAGCCTTTTGGGTCAGTTTGGTTTTGAGTTAAAAAAACAATTATTTAAAAAAATAACTTTAAATTGACGTTAAAATCAAGAAAAACAACATTTTTTAACACATTAGTGTATTTTTATTCAATTTGCAGCGATTCCTGCAGATTATTTGCTAGTGACGGTGCAGAGATGATGTGAGGAAACTAATAATACGTCTAATAACAGTGTTTGAGTGTTTTTGGTCCTTTATTCGCAGCAGGAGCAGGAGGAGCAGCAGCTGTTGCCAACGACGACGGCCTCACGCTTTTCAAGTGTCAGTGAACGCACCACAGAGAAACAGCTGAAAGGTTTTTATTATTAGTAGAAACCTGTGACAGGTCAAAATGTCTCCTGCAAAAAAAAAGAGGCCCCATTATGTTCTATCGTCACAAAAAACAGTTCAAATATGTCTTTTCATGTTTATTCATGATTATTAATGAATGTTTATGATCATTATGTGATAAAATTATTTAGGTTTTACAAACCTCGAAACATCCGCTGTGTCAACTGTTTTTCACATGAGCGGATTCAGGTAAAATGGGCCGTCTCATCAGGTAAAATGGGCCATCTCATAAGGTAAAATGGGCCATCTCATCAAGTAAAATGGGCCCTCTCATCAGGCAAAATGGGCCATCTCATAAGGTAAAATTGGCCATCTCATCAAGTAAAATGGGCCCTCTCATCAAGTAAAATGGGCCCTCTCACAAGGTAAAATGGGCCATCTCATAAGGTAAAATCGGCCATCTCATCAAGTAAAATGGGCCATCTCATCAAGTAAAATGGGCCATCTCATCAAATCAAATGGGCCGTCTCATAAGGTAAAATGGGCCATCTCATAAGGTAAAATGGGCTGTCTCATAAGGTAAAATGGGCCATCTCATAAGGTAAAATGGGCCATCTCATCAGGTAAAATGGGCCATCTCATCAAGTAAAATGGGCCATCTTATCATGTAAAATGGGCCAGTCAAATGAAAAAGGGAAATTCAATTCATTCATCATCAGTTTTACATTAAAATGCATTAAACAAACTCATATTGCTGCTATTAAAACAAGAGCAGATCAATTATCTGCTGTACACACACATGCTAACGCACCTATGTATACAGGCTAAGCTAACGCTACACAAAAGCTAGCACCCAGTCATATGTAACAAGCTAAGTTACACAAACACGGTAAAAGTACGTAAAACTACTTTGAGTTGAACTAATTTCACATGACAATCAACTTACTGTCCATGTTTCAGTTGAACTACATGTCAAACACATGCGTGTTTATGGCCCATTTTATCTTAGGGGGTTAAGGTAAATGGGGCCACCAAGTGTTAATATACCAAACTAACATACATTTCTGATGGAGGCCATTAAGACAGATATCAGGCATATTTTTTATATATAAGTTAGAAAAAAAATCACACACACACACACACACACACACACACACACACACACACACACACACACACACACACACACACACACACACACACACACACACACACAGGACATCTGTCAAATACCTACATTGTGGGGACCATCCTTTTTACATGCAATAGACATAGTTCATAGTTTCAACTCCAAAAAATCTTTCAATCTTTCATCTTTCCCCACCAAGATAATTATGCAAACACACACACACACACACACACACACACACACACACACACACACACACACACACGCTCCTCTCCATGCCCACTAACCTTATTTTAGTCACTTTATGAGGCCTCCTCCTCCTCCCTGGTTAATCTGGTTAGCAGCGCTCCATCCAGCAGCCGTTGATTCTCTCCCGTCGTGTCCCTGAAGCAAAAAGAACCTTCTCCTCCTCCTGAACGTGACAGGACACACGTCATTAAAGCACCCGGGCCGTTTGACCTTTACCTTGACCTTTTACTTTGAAAAATACTATCTGTAAAATCAAGCATCCGCAAAAACTTGAATCTGAGTGATTCTGACGACCTCTTGACCTTTTCTGTGGGAGGGTCAATGATGGATTTAGTGTCGAAAAACAACGACCGATGGAGTCCAACGTCCGCGCCGGCGGCCATCTTACGACAGGGAGCTCAGTCACCCACAGCAATGTATTTTAATGGTGCGTCTTCCTTTAAATCAATAAAACTTGCTCAATTTGTTTGGTTTCTTATAAACATCAGAGAAGATAGAGACGTAAAATCTGTTTTTACAGTTAGGCAGGAAAAGCTTTTATTTTGAAGGACATACAGTTTATGAGGTCACATGACCAGGATATCCCTATTGCTGATGGACATTTAACATGTGAGCATCATTGTCTCACAACTAAAGGTTGTTTTTATTCTGAATTTTGGAAAATTTCACCAATTAAACAACTGAACTTGAGTTTCATCCTGGTATTTATCCTTTACTGGAGTCATTTAGGCGACTTTTTCTTCTATTCTCTATATTTTCAGACAATTATTTCCTACTTTTGACCTTTTTTTACTGTTGAAATACCTTTAAAAAGGACAATGCAACACTCTTGTGAGTGTTATATTGAATAGATTTCATCTCTTTCACTCACTATTACCTGTTAAATACTTTTTTAAAGGGACAATCCAACATATAAACTCATATATGATTTACTTTTATACTTCAAACCAGAACTTTTACACCTTTGAGTAAAAACCTTGATACTTCAACTTCTACACAAGTATTTTAAACCTAAATATCTATACTTCTGATTATTATTCCATCAGAATTGACATTACAGGGAAGAAAAAAACTAAAAAACAACAGAAAACTATTACTTTTCATTACTTATGTCCAGTTAAAATGAGAATTACGAGATAAAAAAATCCATAAAATGAGATTAAATTGACCAAACTGTTCATTTTAATGATAATTTATGGGTTTATATCACAGAATATGCTTATTCTCCATTTAACAACTCTTTACCAAGCTGTTTATTACACATTAAATCTAATTAGTTATAGTTACAGCAGCATGAGTCTCTTTCTGGGACAAAACGAGTGTTTTAGAGGCTGAAAAAGACAAAGGGAACAAGGAGGATGTGATGAATAACGTGTTTCTGGCTCCGTGGAGCCGTTTCTGCAGACGTGACCTTCATCCTGATGCTGATGAAGCAGCTTGTTTGTGTCAGAGCTGCATGTTATGACATCGGCGTTGGATCAGCTTCTAAACAGGCCCAACAACCACTAATTGTTGTAATTGTTAGCAGTTGTTTGGAGGAACATGGCCGCCTGCTCTTCAATATAACATAGACCTGAGTGTGTGTGTGTGTGTGTGTGTGTGTGTGTGATTACTTCCTTTCTCTGTTTATATCCATGTTAAGCTTCAAATGTTGGTGATTAGATCGAGAAGAAGAAGAAGAAGTCGTCAGGAATCAATCATATAACAGAAAAAGTATGAAAACACAGGCAATTTAAATGTAGCCGGATTTCAAAATAAAATATGTTTTATTTTGTAGGTTTTTAAGGTGGAGGTGAATGAACTTTACTTTTTACTGCTGCAGACTGAACTGATGCTACAGGTTTGGATCATAAATACATGCACAGTTTTAAAAAATGACCATTAAAATTTAAATATTAAACTGGAAAATTGCTAAATAAATCCCTTTAAGGCTGCATCAAATATTACTTGGATGGTAAAAGGTGTTTTCATTGAATTATAAAAGGCTAAATAATAGATATATTCATAGTCATACATTCAATTATTCAGTGATTTTATTTAAAACATGTGTTTTCATCTGTATAAAATTACAAATCACATTAAATCAGATGCATCATGTGAATTTAATCTAAAACCTAATTAGTTCAAAATGAAGCTATGATCATTAAATCTTTCATTATGTGTTTAAAATACTGAAAATCATCTAAAATGTGCAGAATTAACTGGAAAAAGTCAAATAACTGTGGTTTATTTCCTATAAAATCAAATTAAATGTAAAAAGTAAAGTTTTCTTACCTCAGATAATGAGTTTATATTTTATTTGGTGTAAATTTTGCAGGTCCACGTGCAAAAGAGAGTAGTAAACAGGATATTCTGGTCATGTGACCTCATAAATTATATGTCCTTCAAAATAAAAGCCCCCTTTTCTCACCTAACTGTAAAAACAGATTTTATTGTTTTATTTTATGGAGGTAAAATGTTAAAATGAAATTAAGATAATTCTTGATTTGTTGTATAGGAATTTATCATAGTTTATATTTTATTTTTATATTTGTATTATATTTTAAGATCTTTTAAAATATATTTTATATTGAAAATTGAATTAAATGTAAAGAAAAAAAATCACTTAATTTACTTACCCAAGATAGTGAGTTTATTTTTTATTTGGTAAAAATTAAAAAAAGATTTAAAAATATATAGAGGAATTTTATATATTTTGCACATTTTTAATATTATATATATATAGAGAGATTAGAAAAATATAATTAAATAAAAAATAATAATAAAATGTACTTACCCTAGATAGTGAGTTAATTTTTTTATTTGGTAAAAATTTTAAAAATTAAAAAATATCTAGAGGAATTTTATATATTTTGCACATTGTTAATATTATATATATATATATATATATATATATATATATATTAGAAAAAAAAATAATTAAATAAAAAATAATAATAAAGTTTATTTACCCTAGATAGTGAATTTATTTTTTTTTATTTGGTACAAATAAATTTCCCAAACGTTCTGAATAAAAATCAGCCTTCAGTTGTGAGACAGTGGTCATGTGACCTCATAAATTGCATGTCCTTCAAAATAAAAGCCCCTTGTCACGCCTAACTCCTGTGACTCCATTAGGTTGTATATTCTAAGAATTTGACATATTTGCATGTTGTTGCCACGTGGCAAACAAATCTATATTCACATAAAAAATGACTTAAATTTAAAAAAATAAAATAAATTTACCCAAGATAGTGAGTTAATTTTAATTTGGTGGACTGACTCAGGTTTGTGTTTTTTTGTTTTATAATAACCATAAAAATAAGAATCTGGAGTTTTTTTTCCCCTCTTTTGCTGTAGCTTTATAGTTTTAAGGCTAGGTGTGAAAAGGGTGCTTTTATTTTGAAGGACATACAAAAATCATCATCAAAAATACAAAAAAAAAATGAAATACTGGTAATTTAATTAACAATTAACTAACAATTTAATCCTATTTTGAGAAAATAAGACTAAATAAATTAAATCATGGATTCATTAAAATATAAAAAACAAGACATTTTCTACTTATTCCATTTTTTTTGCAGTGTAGTAGTAAAACCTTCATATTTGGTAGATTTATCATACTATCAAGGATAATTATTTTATTCTATATGATAACTGAACTTATATCATCTTTTTTTATAAAGATTTTTTTTAGAATTTTCTTTAAAAACTAAAATTATCTGTCAATGGAATAAGATTGACTAAATAATTAAGTTAACCAAAGAATACACAGAAAAATCACTGCATATATAAATATAAAAGATTAAAATTGAATTAAACATTCTAAATAAATAAATAAATAAATAAAGTTTAACTAATCTGTTAAAATTATTTTATTTGGTAAACATTTTTTTTCAACTTTACGTGTCAGCAATAGGGATATCCTGGTCATGTGACCTGTCCTTCAAAATAAAAGCGCCCTTTTCATGCCTAGCTGTAAAAACGTAGGTTTTATATCACAGCTTTTTATATAAAAATAAAGATAAAGTAATTGCTGACGTATGGAAACACTATGTTAGAGTCTTTTTAACAACAATAAGAGGAAATGAATCCTCTGATTTTTCATCTTATCCACAACATAACAACTGTACCAACGTCTTCCATCTGATGAAGGTTAGAAGAGTCATGTGACTCCAACTCTAAAATGAATCCAGACGCAGCCCGTCCTGTCGTCTGCGAGGGGAGAACCGAGCCGTGGTGGCACCGCGGAGGAACAGCCGGCGTTAATTCAACCCGAGCAACGGTTCAGCAGGCTGCGGTGGGACCGGCGGCGGAGGGAAGGAGCGTGAAATCCCAGACACCTGCTGGATGATTTCTGCACAAGAGTCTGCAGCTGGTGTCGGGAGAAGGAAGCCGCTCCGCCAGCTGTGCCGCTTCCACGACCCCGACGCCTTCAGCCGGAGTTAGACTGATGTACAGAAGTCAGCCGAGTCCATCTGGTCACGGTTTGACCTGCCGTTGGGACGGCGGAGACGAGGCAGGGCTTTTTGGTATACGACATATTTTTTACTTTGATCTGTGACTTGATTGTCAGCTTTGTATTTTACATCTTGTCCATTTTCAATCAATAGCAAAACAAGACAATTGAAGCTAATCTTCAAGCTATCGGAGGAGATTCTGCAACATTTCGATCCCATATCTTCACAATCTGGGGACGTGATCCTGTTTGTTTGATGAATAAAGTGTAAAATCACTAATATTATTTATTACTGATAGAGATCAATCATCCAAAATCCCCCAAACATCACAAAACAGTCGCATCAACACCGACAAACTGGGAAATTTGGCTGATTTACTTGTGAGCTGTGCTGATCATCCCATAAATACATGATCATTTTTTGGGGGGTTTTGAGTCAAATTTTCTGAAGACCAGGCTCAAAAATGTCCTATAATGCCTCAAAATGGAGAAATCAGACCTTGAATATTAGATAAATTACTGAAATTGCTAAATTATATTAGATAAATGTCAAATATCCTTCATTAATTAGGCTAATTAGGCCATTTGAGGCCATGAAAATGTTGATAAACGTAATCTCAGGATAGTTTTATGCTATGTAAGTGACTCCATTAGGTTCCATACACTAGGATTTTAACATTTTTGAATTGGAAATTTAATTAAATGTGAAGAAAATGAGTTAAATTAATTTACTTACCACAGAAAATGAGTTCAACTTTATTTATTTGACTCAAAGACAACCTTCGACATGTCAAATTAACAGGAAATACCTTCATTCTTTTAAAACTGACCCTGACTAATATGTTCTATTCTCATTTGTTGAATACAAGATGCTCAAAACTACTAATTATTTATGTTTATTGTGCTACACAGTGTTTCTATGAGCTGGTTCCATCATAGCTTTGCATTGAGAAGTTTATTTGGAAGTTGCCAAAGCTGAAAATAGTGAGAGGTGTGAAATCCAGGGTGGTGAAGCGAGCTCAACTGTGCAATGACACAATTATTTACAGAGCGTGAATTAAGCCCACTGTTGTCTTACATAACCACCGGATGCCTTAATAGCTCAATGACTAGCGGTGGTCAAAGCTCAGGGATGCATTAAGAGCAACAATACTGGGATAAATATTGAACATTTAGCTCCTGATTGACAATCTGTGGTTTATTGTTCATAATATAATTCAGAGCAACTTATTAATGGTGGTCTGGTTCAATTTAAGCAATTAATAGAGCTTGGTTAAGGTAAAAAGATTAAGGTTTTGACCTTTTGTCTGCTCTAGGAGATTCACATGCTTCCTGCAAAGAGACAATCTACTGTCAGGAGCAGATATAATCAGGTGAAATAAGGTTCCTTGATGTAATTCTTCCCTCTTTTCTGCTTCTTCCTGTTCACCTCCAGGTTTAAACCACCCCACACAGTATGGAGTGTTGAATTTTAGGATTTCAAAGAGCCTCTTTATACAGAATGAATGTGCACGGAGTGACGGAAATAAAAACAACAGGGGACCCAAATCGGTGCCCCTGTGGGACTCCACAGGTTAAAAGTGACTTTGAACCTGAACACTCTGAAAAAAGTTGAATGTGAAGCAAACAAGTTGATAAAAAAGAAAAAAAAAAGAGTACTGACAGCTTCTTAAGTAGCAGAGTCTCTATATAAAGGAACAAAGTGGAAATAAAAATGTTTTTCTCATAGAGAAGTTTATCAGCTGTAGACGAACAGTTGCAGTAAACCACATGCACCGAAAATAAGATGCCTATTCTTCTAAAGTTGTTCCAAAACAGAAAAGGAACACTCTAATTTAACTTTAAATTTATTTGCTGTCAAGTCTTAACAAATATAACTTTTTACTTTATAAGTGGATCAGATTCCGGACTTCTCGAGGTTAAATCTGTATTAGTCTTTGATTGTTTTTTTTTCATTTTTTAAAGGGATTTGCTTTGAATTTGTCTACTTGTGGGTGTAAAAATGTCCCTGGTTCAACGTTTCGTTAGTTCGAGGTCCACCGCTAATGCAGCAGAGCTGCTGTAATTAAACGTTTGAGATGTGATGTGGTTGTTTTCTGACTCGTTTCATCTTCGGGTGTTTGAGGGTGTTTTAAACATCTGTTTGTGACGTGTTTAATTTGTATCATGGACCAAAAAAAAGTTCGGAAATTTATCTTTAGTCGATCATCTCTCTGTGACTTGATTGTCAGCTTTGTATTTTACATCTTGTCCATTTTCCTTTACGGCGATTTCGGTAAAGTTCCAAGTGAAATTAGCTAAATTTTGTAAAAAGTTAATTCTCCTGTTGGTGTTAACTCTATTGTTTCGTAGAACAAACAAGACAAGTTGGTGATTTGGTGGAAGAACCAGTCTATCAATAGCAAAACAAGACAATTGAAGCTAATCTTCAAGCTATCGGAGGAGATTCTGCAGATATTTCCATCCCATATCTTCACAATCTGGGGACATGATCCCGTTTGTTTGATGAATAAAGTGTAAAATCACTAATATTATTTATTACTGATAGAGATCAATCATCCAAAATCCCCCAAACATCACAAAACAGTCGCATCAACACCAACAAACTGGGAAATTTGGCTGATTTACTTGTGAGCAGTGCTGATCATCCCATAAACACATGATCATTATATATTTGTGTATATGTTGTACTGGGGTTGCAAACTAAAAGAGATTATTATAATTATTGTAAGAAATACACTGCAAATAAAGTGTGTTGTTTAATTATTCCAATATTGAGTAGAATTATCTTGAAAATTCTGATTCCGTTCACAGATAATTTTGCTTGTTTCAACTTTTTTTTGCTTGATTTTGGTCAAACTAGTCTTATTTTCTTAAAATAAGATTAAATTGTTTGACTTTTTATCTTTCAAAATAAGATAAATTTTCACTTGTTAAGATCATTTTTTGCAGCGTATTCAATCCTCACGCTGCATCATTTCTGGGAATCATTAGGAAAAAATTTAATTAGGAGTCAGTTTTTCATTTGGAACAATTTAATAGAAGAAAATAAAACGACATGCTGCTGTTTGTTTATTTCACAATCTGTCAAAGATGCTGATTCCTAAAAAGAAACAAATAAATTAGTTTTTTGGACATTTGTTGATTAGTATTTGCTTTTTCTTTTTACATAAATTCAGCTTTGGAGGTTTATTTGATCAGTAAATCACAGGCCAAGTTATGAAAAGTTAAGTCTATTATTACTAATACGAAAGCTAAAACGTAAAAAATCCAACTTTTCATGTGTGTGTGAGTTTATTTCCATGTTTATGGGGTTGTTGAAGGTGCTGAATACTAATTGGATATCATAGTTTACTCACATCTAATATTACGACTGCATCAGTGGCTGTTGGTTCGCTCCAATGGGTTTCAGCTCACACAGCTGGCTATTAGAGCCGTATGGCAGGCTGATGCAGGGCCATTAGAGCCGCGTGTGTGTGTGTGTGTGTGTGTGTGGACCCAGGTGCTCCATGGGTTGATATTACCCAGGATGCTCAGGGTGGGAGCGTAGGGGTTATGTTGGTGGTGGGAGGGGGGGTTGGAGGCTCTCTGCGGAGCTTGAAAACACACCTGTGATCCCCTGCTAACACGCTAGCTCTCTCTCTCACACACACACACACACAGGACGTTAATACACACTCTGATAAACAGGCTAATACTCGCAGCGGCAGCGGTTTACACGCCATTGAACACAACACACGGTAATCAGTGAAGCCAACACGTGTCTGTGTGGTTTCCAGACCTCTGTTGTAGCATTGCAGCCTCATTAAGCTAAATCGCGTGTGTGTGTGTGTGTGTGTGTGTGTGTGTGTCAGGACAACGACAAAAAGTTTGTAAATTTGTGTTCAGTCGATCTGTTGTCACTGTTTTGTACAGCGTTGTTTCTTCTATCGTTGGAAGTCTCGCTATGACTTTGTCCCATTTGTAAGAATCATGTATTTATGGGATGATCAGCACTGCTCAAAAATGAAATTAGCCAAATTTCCCAGTTTATTTATTATTGTCAATCGTTGCTCTGTTGTCACTGTATTGTATAGCCTTATATTAGAAGAAATCTTACTGTAATTATGTCCCATTTGTAAGAATCATGTATTTATGGGATGATCAGCACTGGTTAAAACCGCCAAAAATCCCCCAAACAACAAAAAACAGCAGCATCAACACCGACATACACTATATCTGCTGTATAGAGATTTAAATAGACAAAACAGTCCTGTTTAATTGCAAAGTGCATTTTACAGCTGCTGTTTTTACATTATACGTCTGTGGTGAAGACTTTACGTTTCATTGCTGCTCTTTTTATAGTGTTAGTGGTTGCTTTATATATATATATATATGTCTGTGTGTGTGTGTGTGTGTGTGTGTGTGTGAGGATGGAATGACAACTATTCTGCTGCCTACTTCTTTAGATTATATCACAAATTTAACTTAAATTGACTGATATTGTATGAAAAAACTGTGTTTTTACTCCCTTTCCCATTGCATCTTGTTTCCATGGCAACCGTCAAGCCAAAAAGTGATTTTCCTGCATTATTTGACATTATTTGTGCACTAAATTATAACCAATCCAGCCTCTTGTTAGTGATGACATCATCAAGGTTTTTACATTTGTTTCCATGACAACAAACGTGCATTATTTGCTGGAAAATCCTCTAGATCATAAATTGTGATTTAAAGGTTGTTTTTACCTATAAAAAACAAGATGTATTCTCATTGTTGACTGTTATATGTAATAGATTTTAAATCACTTACCTTCTACAACACTTTAAAGGGACAATACAACAAATAAAGTGAAATATCTCTGACAAAAAAGTCATATTTTCACTGATTTTACTCAATATTTTTACTTTTATACTTTTGAAACTAGAACTTTTATACTTTTACTTGCTTGAGTTAATATTTGAAGTGTTATATCCTTGATTTGGGTTCAATTCTTTTAGGGAAATTTTAAGAAAATAAGATTAAAACAAGAGTAAATTGAACAAATGAAAATAAAACAAATAATCTGACTCAGTTTTGGACTAATTGCACCAAAAACAAGATATTTTCAGCTGATATTTGTCAAAGAAAAGTCTAGATTGGGAGAATTAAACCATTCTTAATATAATAATAATAAAAAAAATATGCAAATAAGAAGCTGATTAAATTTTTGTAAAAAATTCTGCAAAATTCAACAAAACTGCAATAAATTAAATCTTATCAGAGGAAAATATCTTATATTTACTACAATTACACTTAAGTTTTTAAAAATATGAGGTAAAAAATCTAAAATTTGCTTGATTTTAATACTTCAACGCCTCCAGAAGTATTTTAAACCCTCGTACACTGTCGCTTTTAAAGGATTTTCAAAATAAAATGCAAAAACGGCAAAATTTCCACAACAAATACTTTGAAAAAAATCTTTATCTTTTTCCATTTCTTGCCCACAACAGAGACAAAGAACAAAGGTTAAACATCAAAAATGGAACCGAAACAGAAAGAAATCTTGAACTAAAACTGTAAAATGGTCGTTTTTATCATTTAATTCCCTGTTGATCCTTTTATTTTAAACTAAAACTACACAAAAACAGTGTAAAGTCGGATCAAATAGAAATAGTAAATATAAAAACCATTTGTTTGACGCGTAACACTGAGTCCTTTCTGTTGGAAAACGTCACATTTACAAAGACATTTGTGGAAACGTTGAATTACAATAATACTTCGATTTCAGTGAATATAAAGTTAGTAATAAATACTGATGGGAGGAGAGTTTACAGCTGATTTAATGTCCGTAAAAATCTTTAAAGTCAGAGTTTCACACAACTCAGACGATGCAGGAACCTCCACAAGCATCAGGGCAGAAAACTGGGAGAATAAATTATATATTTAAAGGAAATAAAGTAGAATTGGCTTCAGTTTGGATGGAGGTTCTAGTGTTATTGCCCTGCTTCCCCCCAAAAAAAGGTGAGGTACGACTTCCCAGTGTCAGTTTCTACTTGGTCCCAAAGCAGGAAGTTGGTTTATTTCTGGATGTGTGGGTTCTGGTGGACGTTTGACCCGTTGGCTGCAGCGTTCAGTAGCTTTTTATTCACGTTTGTCTCTGATATCGGACAGAAAAACAGCTTTTCAGTGTCGTTTCAGGAGGATTTGACTCAACAGTTGTAGTAAGGGGCGTTCGCTTCGGTCCAACATGCAGCGTTTGGTTAAAATCGCGTCAAATTCAATGATGGATGATGGATTACCACACTGCAAAAAACTAAATAGAAACAAGTTAAAATGTCTTGTATTTGGTTCAGTTTTGCTTATTTATATAATTCTACTCAATATTGGACTAAGTACAAGACATTTCTCCCCGATAAGGTTTAATTTTTTGCAGCGTAATTAGGGATTAACCATTAAATTCACTTCAAAAAATGATGTAAATGAGTAAAAATGTCTTGTATTTGGTACAATTTTGCTTATTTATATAATTCTAATCAATATTGGACTAATTGTACCAAGGACAAGACATTTCTCCCTCTTAAGGTTGCATTTTTTGCAGTGTAAATAAGGATTAACCACTGAATACACTGTAAAAAATGATCTAAACAAGTAAAAATGTCTTGTATTTGGTACAATTTTGCTTATTTATATAATTCTAATCAATATTGGACCAAGTACAAGACATTTTTCCCTGATAAGGTTTAATTTTTTGCAGTGTAAATAATGATTAACCAATGAATACACTGCAAAAAATGATCTAAACAAGTTAAAATGTCTTTTATTTGGTACAGTTTTGCTTATTTATATAATCATACTTAATATTGGACTAATTGTACCAAGGACAAGACATTTCTCCCTCTTAAGGTTGCATTTTTTGCAGTGTAAATAAGGATTAACCATTGAATACACTGCAAAAGATTATCTAAACAAGTTAAAATGTCTTTTATTTGATACAATTAGTCCAATAATGAGTAGAATTATCTTGAATCGTCTTATTCCATTGGAAGATAATTCACCAATGGACCATTTCGACCTGCCCGCCCTGATTTAAAGGGAAACTCCACCAAAAAAAGTTGATATTTCAAGAATCAAACACTGTCGATATAATAAACAATGAAAAGCTGTGACGAGTTCACACTGATTGAATTCTAGCAACAAACAAGACAACAAAACTACACAAATGCAA
Source organism: Lepturacanthus savala (assembly GCA_030544235.1). NCBI lineage: Eukaryota > Metazoa > Chordata > Actinopteri > Scombriformes > Trichiuridae > Lepturacanthus > Lepturacanthus savala. The sequence goes on from CM060475.1 coordinate 9,241,388, forward strand.
AAATAATTAAATCTTATCAAAGGAAAATACCTGATATTTAGTAGAATTAGTCCAAAACGGAGTAGAATTATCTTTTATTAAAAAAAAATGAGATAAAAAGTCAAACAATTTAATCTTAATTTGAGAAAATGAGACTAAATTGTCCAAAAATCATGGAAAAAAAATAACATGAAGATAATTTGACTCAATATTGGATTAATTGATCAAAACGGGACATTTTCCACTTGTTATGATTTATTTATTTTTTGCAGTGTGGAGTTTATTGTTTATTCTAAAATACTGTCGAGAGGCATCAAACAAAAAAAACAACAACAAACAAAAAAATACTGGCAATGTCTGAACGTACACTGCAAAAAATAAATAAAAAAATTTGTCCGATATTAAGTCGAAATATTTTTATTCCACTGGAGATAATTTAACTTATTTCAAGATTAAATCTTCTTTTATAAAATAAGATTAAATTGAATAAAATCAAGAAAAAAACAATATTGGACTAATTGTACCAATGATACCCATTTTTTGCAGTGTAATTATGGGTTAACCAAAGAATACACTGCAAAAAATTAAATCTTTCACTTCTTAACCCTCTATTGCATAAAATATGACTTTTTATTTTACATGGTAAAAATGTTTTTATTACTTAAAACTACCTAAATAAAAGATATATTTAAAACAAAGTTAATTTATTATATTATTATTTATATATTTTAAAAAAAGGTGTCGTGAAACAGTGATGCTCACATGTTAAATGTCCATCAGCAATAGGGATATCCTGGTCATGTGACCTTATTAATTGTATATCCTTCAAAATAAAAGCCTAACTGTAAAAACATAGATTTTATATCACAGCTTTTTTTTCACTCTGCAATAGAGGGTTAAGATTCCTTTTATTTTTTGCAGTGTAGAGGACCCAAAATAAGTGTTTTTCCCTCAGTTTTTTGAGATATTAACGAGCTCTGATGGTGTGTGTGTGTGTGTGTGTGTGTGTGTGTGTGTGTGTGTGTGTGTGTGTGTGTGTGTGTTCACAGTTTGTGACTGCTGTTATCTCTGCTGGTCTGTGGACTGGGGGCTGTCCAGGCTGCTGTAGGGGGACAGGGAGGACGTTGCCGGGGCCGACGCCTTCCCATCATCCCCTTCTTCTTCCTCCTTCTCCACCTCCATTTCCTCGTCCCTCCCTCCTCCCTTGGCTCCGCCCACCGGCCCGAACGCCTCCGCCGGGCCCCTCCCGTCGTCGCCGGACTCCTCGGACTCCTCCCGGTCCTCGTCGCGGTCCTCGTCCCGGGTCTGGCCGTGGTGCTTGGCGTTGTAGCGCTGGTTCTGGAAGAACTTGACCACGGTGTGTTTGGGCAGGTCCAGCTGGGCCGACAGGGTGTGGATGGCCTCCTGGTCCGGGTACAGGCCCACGTCCCCGATGAAGCTCTGCAGGATCCCCAGAGCCTCCATGGAGATCCGCGTCCGAGACCGGGCCTTCTTCGGACCCCCTAGACCGGGACCGGGGCTCGGCCCGTGATGGGGACCGTCCACCGGGTCCTGCAGGACCGGCAGGGGGAGGGGCTGAGGGTCCTCGTGGACCGGGGACGGGGTCGTCAGAGGTGGTAGGGGCGGTCTGTGGAGGACCTGATGAAAAATAAGGAGGTCTATATTTTTATTTGCTGCGAAATATTCCAGAATTCTGAATAAAAGACAACTTTCAGTCAAATGTCCATCAGCAATAGGGATATCCTGGTCATGTGACCTCATAAACTGTATGTCCTTCAAAATAAAAGCCCTCTTTTCACGCCTAACTCTGGTGATTCCATTAGGTTGTATACATATTTGCATCAAAATCTATTTAAATATAAATTAATAATAATTAAATTAAAATTAATAATAATTAATAAAATTTACATACCCCAGATAACGAGTTAAATATTTTTATTTGGTGCAAAATTTTCTAAAATTCTGAATAAAAGAGTCAAATGTCCATCAGCAATAGGGATATCCTGGTCATGTGACCTCATTAATTGTACGTCCTTCAAAATAAAAGCACCCTTTTGACGCCTAACTGTAAAAACATAGATTTTTTTAGAAAAATGAAGATAAAGTGATTGTTGCCATGGCAACGCTACACAGTAGAGGCTGAAACTCTCATCAGTGATAAGTGATGTTTTATTTTTTCATTAAGGGAACGGAGCCCAAACAGGAAGTGATTGACCGTCCAACATTTGCTAAACTCCCAAATCCATCACACACACACGCACGCACACACACACACACACACACACACACACACACACACACACACACACACACACACACACACACACACACACACACACACACACACACACACACACACACACACACACACACAGCTCTGCTACTCGAGCCTATTAACAGGGCGGGTCGAGCAGCAACACCCAAACACAGGAATCCAACGCCATAAATCTGTGGTCCGTCCAAATTAAAGGGCCTAAATAAAGATAATGGCGATTCCTTTTTTTTCCTGCTGCTCCAATAATTACAGGCCTGGTTGTGAATAATATTGAGGTTAGGGCCAGACTGACGAGCGTTTCTGGGTTTGTGTTTTTGAGGGTGGGATGGAGGAGTGTTTAGCAGGAAGCGTGTGGGCCGCTCATCCACCGGAGCTATTTTTAACGACTTCTGGGATCAGACAAACGCTGACAACGACGGGGAGCAGGTGGTGGGATCAGAAACCACAGGAAGCTGCTTTTAGGGCTTTTATTCCACGTTTAAAACACTGATCACTGTCTTTTTTATCGCACTTTCCACAATGCAGTCATTATTTTACATATATGTGAATATTAGAGAGAAATGTGTGTTCATTATAGAAATAAGAGTGAAAATGTGCGCTGTAAAAAATGACTAAAATCAATAACTGATAATCAAAATCAAAAAAGCAGTATCTGAAGGTCCACTGTAAAAAATGTAGGAAGGGGAAGAAGAAATATTAAATCCAATTAGGGAATAATTTTATTTATTTTAATGTTTTTTTTTCTTGATTTTAGATAATTTAATCTTTTTTTCCTGAGAAAATCTTAAGGAATTAAATCACTTTATCGATATTTAATATTTTTCACTATTTTTTAAAATATTTTTTCTTAATTTTAGACAATATATATGTTTTTTAAATTAAGAAAACGTCTTGATTAAAGAGCAAATTGACCCCAAATCTGTGATGGAATGAAATAATTCTACCCTAAATATAACAAATATAGATCTTATTTTTTGCAGTGGACATTCAGACACTGATAGTATTGTGTTTGTAGAATTTTAACAACTATTACATTAAATGCCAACTACTCTGAGACTAAATTGACCAAAGTCAAGTAAGAACCACATCAAATGAGCGTCCCAGTCCATCCTGGACTAGCGGTAGCAGGCGGCAGCCATGTTGGTGGTACCTGCTGGTCCGGGAGGTGCAGGACGTTGTGGATCCGGTCGTTGTGCTGCTGTCTGGACTCGTCCTCGTAGACCTGGTCCCGGTCCGACTGCTGCAGGGACAGGAACCTCCTGATGGTGCACAGGTTCTCCCACAGGGTCCGGTTCTCTGGACTCGGACTCTCCTTCCACCGGAGGAGCTCACACAGCCAGCCCTGCAACACACACACACACACACACACACACACACACACACACACACACACACACACACACACACACACACACACACACACACACACACACACACACACACACACACACACACACACTTTTTATTTTAAATGACATTTTTTGCAGTGTTTTTCTGCCTTTAGTCAGTGTTTTAGAATGAAGAACACACTGTAAAAAATGTAATCTTAACTATCACATTAATCATCAATTAATTGATAATTGATTAATTAATTTGAGTCAATTTATAGAAGAAAATGTCCAAATTCTCTGATTATTTCCTGGTTTCTTTAGTCTCTATAATAATAAACTGATGATCTTTGGATTAAAATGATTGTTTTTATTATATTTTTTCTCTCTTTTTTACCTTTTAACCTCATATTTTTTAATATTATTATTATTATTATATTATTTACTTTTTTATCTCATAATTCTGACTTTTTATCTTTTATCTCATATTTTTGTCTTATTTTTTTCCTGATCTTTGGGTTGAACACTGTAAAAAATTAAATCTTAATGACTCAATTAATGGATTATTTGTCTATTCTGTCCAGAGGCAGCATCAGTACGCTGCAAAAAATGTAGATTAGAAAAAGACATTTTAAACTTTTCTCTAGTCAAATATTAAATAAAATGTTTTTACACTGTTTTTTTCTTGGTTTTTAATTAATTTAACTAGACTAAATTGAACCAAATCAGGAAAAAAATAATCAATTTTAATAAGAAAATATCCAGTTTTTCTTTTCTAAATAAAAAGATTTAAACTAAATTATCCATCAATGGGATATTTTGGACATTTATTTGATTAAATTAACTTAAATAAAAAAAGCATTGAAATAAGATAAATTATTCACAAACAGCATAAGAAACATCTGATTTATTCTTATTTATATTTAAAATTCTAAAATTAAAACCAGTCTTAAAATACAACTTGTTTCCTGGAAAATAAAATAAATAAAAAAAACACAGACGGGAGAAATCCAAGGGGAGCAGCATCTGAGTGTGTGTGTGTGTGTGTGTGTGTGTGTGTGTGTGTGTGTGTGTGTGTGTGTGTGTGTGTGTGTGTGATTAGATTATCTCTGCTACGCTGACCCAGGATCTGCCACCAGCTGTTGTTGATGTGCAGCTTTCAGCCTGAAATTAATAACATCAGCATCTCATCGTCTTCTTCTTCTTCTTCTTCTTCTTCTTCTTCTTCTTCTTCTCTCATGTTTTAATTCTTCTTCTCTGTCCATTAATCAACTAAAACCAGTAAAAATCTGCTTCCATCCATTAGTTCAAGTTAGTTTTTTATCCTTTTTAGATTCATTTAAACTTGTTTTTCCTCCATTTAGTTGTTACTGGGTCTCATTGTTTATTCCAGGATGGAACACACACACACACACACACACACACACAGACCGAATTGACTCAGATTTCATTTTTTGCAGTGTACCTTCACACACCTCTTCATTTTATATAATAAAAATAATGAAAAACAAGATTAAATTGACTAAAATTGACAACTTGAAATGAGCAAAACCACTTCTACTTTCAAATTACTTTAAATTAATTTAAAAAAAATCAAAAAACAGCTGCTTGTTCATTAAAATACATGAGGTTTGATCACTTTCTGGCTGAAATGATGCAGTTTATGTGTCGTACTGTCCCTTTAAAAGTATTTGAACAGGTAAATAAAATCTATTAAATATATAAAACACTCAGGATTTATTTTTTTTAAGGTAAAAACATCTTTTATGTGTATTTTAACAGTGGACTGGTTATAATTTAGGTCAAAATAATGCACTTTATGACAGAAAATTCACTTTTTGGCTCCACGGTTGCCATGGAAACAAGATGGAATGACAGAGTGGTTAAAAATAGTAGTTACTCGTAGTAAAAAGTACTTTTATTAGTCATATTGACCCTTTAAAGGTGTTTTAACAGTAGAAACGTGTGGGTTTGTTCTAATTTTCTCACCTGACTCTTATTAGCAGCCACCTTAGCGAACAGGGCCTGAGAGACCTTCGCCCTCTTCATCTCCTGCTGGATCTCCTCATAGATCCCTGACGAGATGTTGGCCACAGAGTCCAGCTTCAGAGGAAGATCCACGCCACATTTAGTCTGAGATAACGACGACGACAGGGTTAAAACGAGGAAACACGAAAGGTACGAGTCCATTTTTCAAAGGATTCTGCATAAAACACATTAGAAAACATAGAAAACACAGTTCTACTGCTGTTAATATGGACTGGATGTAGTATTAAGGTGGTATTGTCCCAAAAACAAGATATTTTAATTGTTGGGTTTTCATTTTTTGCAGCGTGACCCATATATGAGGAGCTATAAAAGTCTATTTTTAATTTTGGCCTTATATGTATGAAAATTAATGTATACACTGCAAAAAATGTCATCTTAAGTGAAAATATCTTGTTAGATTTAATTATTTTACCTTAATGTTGTGTTTTTATTTCATATTATGTTTTTTTTTATCTCAAATTCTTTAAAAAAATTGAAATAAGTAGATAATTAAATCGATTTTAGACAAATTGGACAATACAAGACATTTTCACTTGTTAAGATTTAATTTTTTGCAGTGTAATTGCATTTATCACAGTGAAAATATATGTATACACTGCAAAAAATGAAAAAAATATCTTGTTTTATTGGCAGATCATTTTCTTGTTTCTTGATTTTAGTCAATTTATTTTTGTTTTCTTAAAATAAGATTAAATTATTTTACTTTTTTATCTTAATGTTGTTTTTATTTCATATTAAGGGCTTTTTATCTCAAATTCTTTGAAAAACTTGAAATAAGTAGATAATTCAACTCGATTTTAGACAAACTGGACCAATACAAGACATTTTCACTTGTTAAGATTGAACTTTTTGCAGTGTAATTGAATTTATCACAGTGAAAATATATGTATACACTGCAAAAAGTGAAACCATAAGTGAAAATATAGTGTTTTTGGTCCATTTAGTCCAATACTGAGTAGAAGTATCTGGAAATATCTTAAAATAAGATTAAATTATTTGACTTTTTTATCTTAATGTTGTGTTTTTATTTCATATTTTGGGCTTTTTATCTCAAATTCTTTTGAAATAAGTAGATAATTCAACTTGATTTTAGACAAATTGGACCAATACAAGACATTTTCACTTTAATTTTTTGCAGTGTAATTGAATTTATATATGTATACACTGCAAAAAATGGAATCATATATAGTGTTTTTGGTCCATTTAATCCAATACTGAGTAGAAGTATCTGGAAATATCCATGTTATTCATCATTTCTTGCAGTGTATACAGGTCACAGTGTAAAGGTGAAAGGTTAAAGGGTACCGGTGTGTGCCGGTGGTTGTTGCTGCTGGGTAAATGGCTGCTGACGTGGTTGTGGTTGCTGTTGGTGCTCCTCTCTCTCTCCTCCTGGTAGATCCGGTCTCGCTCGCCCTCGGGCAGGTTCAGGAAGTTCTGCATGGCCTTCAGGTTGACCAGCAGGGACTGGGAGGCCGAGCGGGGGTCCTCCTCCTTACGCAGGATCTCCGACAGCAAACCCTGAGGCCGGATCACATCGTTACTACAGACTGGTCTTGGTCTCGAGACCACTTGTTTCTGGTCTTGTTGAGGCAGTCTCTGGTCTTGGGGTGTCTCGTTCTCAATGGTCTTTGGTGGTGGTTTTTTGGTCTTGAGCTCAATTTGTCTTGGTCTTGCTTGATGTGGTCTGTTTTGGTCTTGGTCTTGGTCCTGTCTTGGTATTGATACTCTCAGGTCTTGAGCTCAACTGGTCTTGGTCTTGATATGGTCTGTCTCAGTCATGGTCTTGGTCTTGATACTCTCTGGTCTTGGTAGTGTCTGGTCTCGGTATTGAGCTCAACTGGTCTTGGTCTTGATGGGGTCTGTCTTGGTCTTGATACTCTCTGGTCTTGGTAGTGTCTTGATCATGATGTGGTCTGTCTCAGTCTTGGTCTTGTCTTGGACTTGATACTCTCTGGTCTTGGTAGTGTCTTGGTCTTGATATGGTCTGTCTTGGTCTTGTCTTAGTCTTAATAGTCTTTGGTCTTGGTAGTGTCTTGGTCTTGATGTGGTCTGTCTCAATCTTGGTCTTGGTACTTTCTGGTCGTGGTAGTGTCTTGGTCTTTAGTCTGTCTTGGTCTATACACTCCATGGTCTTGGTACTGTCTAGACCTGGTTTAGGTGGTCTTGACTACAGGTCCACGGTCCCAGTGATGACTCATGAACTCTGATTTTTTGATTTTCCGGTTCTGGGTTTACCTGGGTACGGTTGAAGGCCACGCGGGCGAAGACGGCCTGGGACACGCTGGCCCTCTTCAGCTCATTCCTCACATGTTGGTAGATGTCGAAGGAGACCTCGGCCCCCGAGGACCCGAGACCCGGTTCCCCGTTGGTCCCGGGACCCTTGCAGGTCTGGGCGACCGGCGGGTGGTTGAGGAACTGCTGGTTGACGCCCTGCGGGTGCTGGTGGGCCAGCAGGCGGCTAACAGCCAGCTGCTGGTTGATGAGGTGGGCCATGGCTAACTGCTGGCGGACCAGCTGGGGGGACAGGAGCCCGCCAGGACCCAGGATCGGCTGCGGTGGCGGTCCCTGGGGGCGCAACGGGTGGTGCTGGGGGGCCGGGTGGGGCAGGCGGTGGGGCTGGGCGCTGGTCTGGGTGTCCCCGAGGCCGGGCTTGATGGGCAGAGACCCGGGGGAGGTCAGGTGGGCCGGAGAGGTCAAGAGAGACGGGAGACGCTGGCTGAAGACACTCAGGTCCAGATCTCGCTCCACTGTGACATCACAAACACACACAGGGTCGAGTTGTTATACTCACACACTGCAAGAAATTAAACCTCATCAGGGGATTAAATAAAAGACATATTCCACTGCAAAAAGTGAAACTTCTGGTACAAATGGACCAATATTGAGTAGAATTATTATTAATTATAGGACATTTTTAACAAAATAAGACTAACATTTTTATTAGAAAAAAGAAAAAAATTGGACATTTCAAACATTTTTCCTTCCTTTTGCAGTATTTACTTATTTGAATCACAAATAAAAACAAGCAGGAACAAGGCCTGAGACAAACATTTGAAAAAGTAAATTTTCTAGATTGTATTTCACAATAAAAGCCCAGATAATATGTATAGTTGTGTACCTTTAATATCAGATTTATCCTGCGTCGACCACATCTTCTCAATATAATCACCTGAGGAGACAAATCAGATTCAGTTCATGATTCATTTAAAACTCCAGTAACTAAAGTAAAGAAACTAAATACAAACAGTTGAGTCCAAATTCTTTTACCTTTTACTCGTACTTTATTTTATTCCTTGTTTCCATGACAACCGACAACAGAAAGTGTGTCTGTGCCCTAAATTATCACCAATTCAGTCGTTTTTCACTGTTAAAATATATTTTAAAAGGACAATACAACATTTTCCTCCTGTTAAAAAGTGATACTCACTCATACATTTGTTAGTTAAAGGTTGTTTTTGTCTGAAAATCACTTATTCTCATTCTTAATTCTTAATATTTCATAGATTTTTACTCATTATTACCCATTCAAATACTTTTACTATTAATACTTTCATACTTTAACCCTCTATTGCATAGTGTTGCCACATGCCAATTAATTTATATTAATTTTTCTAATGTTTTTACAGTCAGGTTGAAAAGGGGGCTTTTATTTTGAAGGCCATACAATTTAGGAGGTCACATGACCAGGATATCTCACAATATGGGCTAAATAAACTTTATTATTATTATTTTTACATTTAATTTAGATGTTATAAGGTTTATTTCTAATATGCTAAAACATTTTTTTATGTTTTTACAGTTAGGTGTGAAAAGGGGGCTTTTATTTTGAAGGCCATACAATTTAGGAGGTCACATGACCAGGATATCCCTATTGCTGATGCAAAATGCAAAATCTGAACTCTGAATATAGGCTAAATAAACTTTATTATTATTTACATTTAATTTAGATGCTATAAGGTTTATTTCTAATATGCTATTTTCATCATATGGCAACAATATGCAAATATATAAAATTCCAAGTCCCATTGACTTACATAGAATAAAACTATCCTGTGGTATTTAAGTAATAAAACATGTTTTACCAAGAATAAGTAATAGTTCATGCTCATCTACTTTTGACACCTCTGGGTCTATAAATGAGGGGAAATCCTATTATTTAACTCAGAGTTCTCCTCCTTCTGAACTCTTTCTGTTCTGGATTTTAACCTCGTGAATCTGCTCTTGATTATCGTCCACCGTGTTGCTTTGAGACTCACATTTTACGTTATAAAGGGAATAAAAGTTGAAGTGAGGTTTGGCAGGGAATCAGTTTCTTTTACCTTTGTGTGTGTTGCTGGTGTGTGTGTGTGTGTGTGTCGGGGTTTTTCTGCTGTTTTCCATTAGGAGTTAAGAGCATTTAGTTTTGTCATGTGTATTAAGGGTGACATTAATGTGAACCATGTGTGACAGACCTACTGAGAGCTGTCACTAACAGACAGACTGGACACGTGCTTTACAATACACCAGAATGGAGGAACTTTTCATTGCAAAACATCTATGACGTAATTAAAAAAACACAAAAAAATCACAGCGGGGCAGGTGAGCTCTGCTTTACGGGTTTTTAAAGAAACAACAAGGCAAATAAAGAGTAAACAGCTGATAGTTTAAGTGCAGGGGAGTTGGTCACAAAAACTGTAAAAGTTCTTTAACGAGGCGCCGGAATTTAACGAGGAAACGCCACAGTTGGAGGGAAGCATAAATCTACAGAGGTGAAGTGACATTTAGAAGCAGACTACTGTGAAAAACGTGTTTACATGCGTTACAATAGTCTGATGTGTCCTTTTTAATCCTATTTATGTGTTTTATCATTTATCTCTAATTGTATTTGCACAGTTTTGGGGTTTAACTTCTGGGAAGTGAAAGCGACTTTTTTAATGTCAAGTTCTCTTGAAACTGACATAAATTAGACCACAAACCCACATCTGATAGAAGATATTTGCTTTTAGAGGTTTTATTACAGAAAATGTAAGAATCCCATGACCAGAATAGTCATATATAATGTCACTGTGTTACAAATGGATGGAATTACAGTGGACCCCCTCAAGGACCCCTAGGGGGTCCACGGACCCCACGTTGAGTACCACTTATCCAGAGCTTTCATAGGAGACTATTTGTTTCACAAATGCAAAAAAATATATAGACAAAAACTATCAGTTAAGTCAGAAAATGTGTTTTATGTTAATTGTGTGAGGAACTTTTCAATCTAAAACATCTATGACGTAATTAAAAAAAACAAAAAAAATGGCTGCTAAACAGAGTCAAGCAGTGATTAGAGCTCTGATAGTCTCCACCTTTATGGGGTTTTCAAAGAAAATCAAATCTCACCCCTGAAACTGACGTTTATTTTATCATCATGTATGTTTGAGAGGAAATAAAATATTTATTCAGGTATAAAAATGCATATTTTTAAATATTTCTGAGGGGAATTGGTTCTGTTCTACACACAGTACACAGGAATGAAGGAACTATTTATTCCAAAACATCTATGATGTATGATGGCTGCAATCAGGTGAGCCCAGGTTTAGCCATGATTAGAGCTCTGTTAGTCTCCATCTTTATGAGGTTTTCAAAGAAAAATGTCCCCGAAACTGACATTAATTTGATGTTAATTGGGTGAATCAACACTTCAAGTCAATTTGAGGAAAAAGAAAATACTTATTCATGGACAAATATGCTTATTTTTAAAATATTTGTAAGGGGAATTGGTTCTTTTCTACACATGTGCTTAATCTATTAATCCAAAACATCTGTGACGTAATTAAAAAAACACAAATATTGCAGCCAGGCAGGTTTTTATTTAAAAAAAAACACGAAACAAATAAATTGAAAAGAGTGTTTTTTCTGGAATAGTCTTTCTGGCCGTTTTTTGGTACCAGACCAGTTTTTCCCAAATTAAATGAGGCTTTTCTGTGACATTTTACTGTGTCATTGTGGCTAAAATCACAGGTGGGAACTAATACCATTAACGTGGCTCCGATCCATCAAACAGCAGCAGAATCCAGTCCAGACAGAAACTGGCCAAGTCCAAATGTTGGAAACTGAGCCCAGTTTTTTTCAGTTTGGGAACCAGTGACATTCTCTGCTGTTGTCTTTATAACAGCCAACAAATATACAGGAGAGTTACTGCTTTTATTTGAGGAAAATAAGCTGGTTTTCTATTTATTTTTACCTCGGATGCGTTTGTATCTCTTGTACCAGCGTCCAAACTCCTGGCATTTAGATGTGGAGACGTTGGCGTAGTAAGAACTGTTCACTATCGCTGAGATCATGCTCTGAAAGAGACAGAAAGAAGCCACAGTTTAGATATAGAACATTCACAATTCAATACAATTAAACACGTTTTGTATTGATACCACACGAAAAAGAAAAGAGATCTGAATTTGAGCCAGAAATAGTTTAATAATTCATAAAAAATCAAGAAAAAATCAAGTGAAAATATGTTTTTTTGGGTAGAATTAACCCTCGATAAATGATAAATGTTTTTATTACGTAAAATGCCCTAAATAATATATATATATATATTGAAAATAAATATATTAGAAAAAAAGAAAACATAAAAATTGAATTAAATGTAATATATATATATATAAATAAAGTTTATTTAATCTTCAGTTGTGCGACAGTGATGCTCACATGTCAAATGTCCACAAGCAATAGGGATATCCTGGTCATGTGACCTTAACATTGTATATTCTCCAAAATAAAAGCCTCCTTTTCTGTAAAAACATAGGTTTTATATCACAGATTTTATCAAAATAAAGATAAAGCATTTTTTCTTCCTTTTTTACTTAAATCTTAAGTGAAATATCTTGTTTTCGGTATAATTAGTCCTATTTAATTGACTTTTAATCTCAATGTGGTTCTTTTATCTTCTATTTCTCAAAAAATAAAAGTTCAACAAAAGGAAATATATCGGACTAATTGTACCAGGTTTAATTTCTTGCAGTGTAAAAGCGTCTTGGGAGTGGCCTTGAAATTTAAAATCTCAGCAGCTGAACTACTCTCAGATTTATTTATTAAAACCCTGCAGCCCACTGCGTTTCCCATCATGCATCAGGGGGAGATGCACAAACTGAATGAGCATGAGTCACACACACACACACACACACACACATGGACACATAAATACGCCGCCCACACACACTTCCCCTAATCACCAATTACATCATGACTAAGTCTCAGTGTGTAATGGCTGCTGTGTGTGTGTGTGTGTGTGTGTGTGTGTGTGTGTGTGTGTGTGTGTGTGTGTGTGTGTGTGTGTGTGTGTGTGAGCCGGATAATTGAGGTGTGTGTGTTTGCATCTTTTCCTGATGATGAAACCACATGTTTATTAGTGTGTGTGATAAACTGAATCAGTCTCTGTTAAATATTTAGATGCAGAAAACTAATATGTCCTCATAAAATCAGATAAAAAGACTTTAAGATAAAAAAAACTTAATTTAATTTTATTTTAAGAAACACAAACTTTCTGCCGATGAAATAAGATATGGATCTAATTGCATTTATCTTCACTTTTCTAAAACGCTCTAATAGAAAATCTATGTTTTTACAGTTTGGCGTGAAAAGGGGGGCTTTTATTTTGGAAGGATGAGGTCACATTAACAGGATATCCTGTCAAAATGTATTTTATTTTACTACGTCTAAGTAATATTTTATGGAACAGAGAGTTCAAAATCAACTTACTTGAATAATTTGATGAATTTATTGGCAAATAAGCAAAAATATCACATGTAACTTCAAAATAAAAGCTCAAATGTTTTTGGATGAAAGAAATGGTCAAAATAATCAGCAGATTATTCTAATTAAAAATGAAAACGTGTGTTAATATATATTAACATTATGTACGCTGCAAAAAATGAACCCTTAACCCTCCATTGAATATGCAACTAATGCAAATTTGTCTATTTTGAACCCAGAATGCATTGCAGCATTCAGGTTCCCTGCAACAAATGTTTGATTTTAATCAGTCCTTCAAAATAAAAGACTTGATTGAGACTTGAATGTCTTGCATTTGCTGCAATTAGTCCAACATTGGCAGATAATTAAACTTTTGGGCCAGTTCAGTGATGTTTGAGGGAAATTACCCAACGTTTTCTTGCTGAAATCAATAAATATCGTTAAATAAGATGAATGGAATTAGCTCTTTCTGTTTAATCCTGGACATTTTTCTGTTTCGGAACCGTCACCTGGGACAGAGGACACTCCTTGGCCAGGGCGCTCTGGTTGCTTTCTCTGAGAAGTTGTTTGAGGGCGTTCCTCACCGTGGCGTGAGTCCACTGATCTGACGGTAGATCCTCCAGACGAGCAAAACTTCATTTAGAAGAAAAAACACCATTAAAACACAGAATTTAAGTCTTTGAGCCTCAAACACTCAACTTCCTGTTACAAAATCCACCAATCACCTTCCAGAAGCTCAGAATCTCATTATTAACTGTTGATTTTATTAGATATATAATAATTTTATCCATCTATATTTGATTTTTCGCAGTGTAAATAACAAATAACTTGACAACACTGCAAAAAATGCAGATCTTAAGTTAAAATATGTCATTATTGGTACAATGAATACAATATTGAGTAGAATTATCTTATTCCACTTGCAGATAAATCCATAAAATCAGATAAAAATACATCATTAAGATAAAAAATAATCAAGCAATTTAACAATAATAAAAAAGGAACGTCACTTTATGCTGGAAACAGCAAGTATACTGCAAAAAATTTAATTAAAATTATTCCAATATTGATCGAAACACAACTTTTAAGCTAAAAAATTGTATCTAATTAATCATAATTGATCAAAATTAAGAGAATAAAAGTGGAATAATATATTACCAGATAATTAGAATCAATATTGGACTATAATTAAACTACAAACAAGACCTGTCATTTTTTGCAGTGTAAAATGACTTGTTTTTGATATAATTATTCTAATATTGAGTAGAATTATCTTCATTATTTATATATTTTACTCCATTTGGCTTATTTCAAGTTTGTTTTTCTCAATTTTGGCCAATTTAGTCTTGTTTTATTCAAATAAGATTAAATAATTTTACTTTTTTTAATCTTTTTTTTTCATTGTACTTCATAAGTACAATTATCTGACAATTTTTTTATTATTTATTTTTTTATTTTTTTATCCCATGGCTTTTTATTCCATAATTAATCACACATTATGGATATTTTATTGAATAATTCTGACTTTTTATCTCATATTATGGACGTTTTATTGAATAATTCTGACTTTTCTTGATTGCACACTATGAAAACCCTAATAATAAGATAATTAAACTAAATCTAAGTCTTTTTACTTGTGAATTTATAGTTTTTTGCAGTTTTCCACCTGTGCAGCAGGATCCTCAGAGTCACCATGTGATAAACGTCCAGCAACATGTCGGCAACCGTCGCCTCCGGAGCGTCGGTCAGGCAGTGGATCGGCATCGGCTTCCACCGGCCCACTTTAATGATGCCTACACACACACACACACACACACACACACACACACACACACACAGTCAACAGACTAGATTCTGCAGCTTCAACATTCCCCTGGTCGACTACAACCGTGACTTGAAGTGCAAAATCTAAACAGGCCTAATCGCGTTAGCATCCGCTAAATCAAACGCAGGCCTAGCCTCATCGCGTGTGTGTGTGTGTGTGTGTGTGTGTGTGTGTGTGTGTGTGTGTGTTGGTTGCGTGAGGACGGTGGTGATAGGGGCAGAAGAACAAACGGCGGTTTCCTCTTTTGACTCCACGGTTGATTAATCAGAGGAGAAATGTTAAAGAATCGACATTAAAGAAGGTTTTGATGTGCTGAATAAACGTCGAGGAGGTCGTTGACCTTCTGCCTGGCAGCGGCAGACGACCACGTTTATTTAAAATGACGGATAATACTTTGACCTGGTTACTGAGACTTGAGTTTATGAAGCTATGAAGCTATGAATCTATATAAAAAAGCATATTAGTAATGTTTAGAGTGGATTTAAAGTTATCTTTATTGAAAAAAACAATGCTTTTCTTTCAAAAAAGGACATTTTAAGTATATTCTAAGCTATAATATGAGCTAAAAAGATAATATTAAGAAAATAAAAAAGCTTTTTAAATAATTTTATTTTTATGGAGTTTTTCCACATATTTGGGGCTTTTTATCTAATATTTCAACGTTTTCCTCTTATTTTTTAATCATAATATATTTTATAATAATGAAAAATAAAACAAATCGAAAGAAAAGAAGAAATAAACAATTCTACTTAATATTGGACCAAAAACATGTTAAGATTTCATTATTTGTACAGTAAATACATTTATTTCAATATAATTGTACAAATTTGTATTTATGTAGCATTTTTTAAATAATATTTTTATTTTATTTATCACGTTTTTATTATTATAAATCTATTTCTGTGCAAAATAGCCAATAAAATATCTATTAAAGATCCCCATAATCCAAAGTAACATCCTTATATATCATAATATATCATGTTATATCACTGAGAAGCTGAAAATAGTAGATTTTGTTGTTTTTGCTGCTTTAAAAATAAGATTTAAGGAGATAAAAACACAGAAATAAAATAGAAATTATCATTATTCTTATCGTGGACCCAGAGGTTGGGAGCAGGACCCTTCTACTGCCATTGGACATATTTCAACAGTAATTAGCAGCAAATAAACATTATTTCTAGGCGACGGAACCAGTTTCAAAACAGCTGAACTGCTGTAAAAGTCAAAAACAGTTTGTTTTCTGGAATTCAAGCCAAATATGTGGTAAACGGTTATTTTTAAAGTGAATATATCAACGATTTCAGCCCCAAAACAGACTCTGTTGCCTGTTTATGCGCCTAAATCCAGAGCAGTAACCATATACCCCTTTTAATTACCCATAATGTGCAACTTAATTAAAGTAAAAACAAAAAAAAACCCTTGTGCCAGTCAGGAATTTTCTTTTTTTAAAGCTACTCCGACGAGCTGAAAGTTATGCAAGATTCAAAATCGAGGAAGAAAATAGAAGAGACTCTGTATAATTTTGGTCGTGACCACACCGGGAAGAAAAATGCACGACTCCGGCCAAAAATTATTTATTTGAAAAAGGAAAAGAGGCTTATTTTCACAGAACAAAAACTCGGCGTTTGGCGGCGGCGAGGAGGGGGGGGAGGGGTCGAAGGGCGTCGTCCGCTGGGTTAAACACTGCCCTGTGTTTACGGGACACACCAGGAATGTCAAAATGCCCTGTTCTGAGAGGGAGTGTGTCCCTGTGTTCTGGTTTATCTGTCTCAGTGGGGACCGTGGTCTGAAAGATCATTTAGAAAGGGTGGTCCCCATAATGTAGGTATTTACACTCAGATAAACGAGTATGTGTCGTGTTTGTTTATCCGTCTTGGTGGGAACCTCGACCTGAAAGATAATTTAGAGTTAAAACTATGTCTATCTCATTTACAAAGGGTGGTCCCCACAGTGTAGGTATATTACAGAGGACCCCACAGCGCCAGATTTACGAGTATGTGTGTGGAATGTGGATGTGGGTTCGCCATTTTGAATAATGTATATTTTTATATATAATATATATATATATATATATATATATATATAATTTGTATTTTTTAATATATCATTTATTGATTTTTTAAATAAACATAATTTAGAAAGGGAGGTCCCCAGAGTGTAGGTATTTGACAGATGGGCCCCATGGGGTCAGATAAATGAGTATGTGTAGGTATTCATTTATCTATCTTGGTGGGGACCTTGGCCTGAAAAATCATTTAGAAAGGGAGGTCCCCAGAGTGTAGGTATTTACCATTGTCATGTTCATTTATCTATCTTTTGCCCTAAAAATATTTTGGGGGTTGAAACAATCTTTATCTCATTTAGAAAGCATGGTCCCCAGAGTGTAGGTATTTGACAGAGTATGGGACCTTGGCTTAAACGATCATTTAGAAAGGGTGGTCCCCACAGTGTAGGTATTTGACAGATGGACCCCATGGGGTCTGATAAATAAGTATGTGTGGGTATGTTCGGTTATCTATCTTGGTGGGGACCTTGGCCTGAAAAATCATTTAGAAATTGTGGCCCCCAGAGTGTAGGTATATGAGAGAAGACCCCACATGGTCAGATGAACCAGTCTGTGTCTTTTTGTGTGTGTGTGTGTGTGTGTGTGTGTGTGTGTTCATTTATCTATCTTGGTGGGGACCTTGGCCTGAAAAATCATTAAGAAATTGTGGTCCCCAGAGTGTAGGTATATGAGAGAAGACCCCACATGGTCAGATGAACCAGTCTGTGTCTTTTTGTGTGTGTGTGTGTGTGTGTGTTCATTTATCTATCTTGGTGGGGACCCTGGCCCGAAAAATCATTAAGAAATTGTGGTCCCCAGAGTGTAGGTATTTGAGAGAAGACCCCACATGGTCAGATGGACCAGTCTGTGTCTATTTGTGTGTGTATGTGTATGTGTGTGTGTGTGTGTGTGTGTGTGTGTGTTAGGGAGGCATGTGTGTGTTTGTTTATCTATCTTGGTGGGGACCTTGGCCTGAAAGATCATTTAAAAAGAGTAGTCCCCAGAGTGTAGGAATTTTCCGGGGGACCTCACAGCGTCAGATAAACCAGTGTGTGTGTGTGTGTGTGTGTAGAGGCCGTTTCATGGTCGACTGGATGAAGCCTTCTCCCATAATCCCTTGTGTTTCCCCTCGTTCTGCTATAGGTGGATGAAATTGACCACAAGTGTTAAGACAAAACAGACGGATTTATCCTTTACCACCTACTCCTGGGTAGATATCGTTTTTTTTGTATTCCTGCGGCTAACCCCACCCATCTGGAAACCAGTAATTTCCTATTCAGCTGCTGGAAAGAATTAATTACTCATGAATGAACAAAACAACGTGGTGAGAAACTAAGAACCTGAAACATGCAACGGTTTCCTGTTAGAATGGAATAATGGAAAAGTTTAGACGGCTTTGTCCACCTATGTGATCAGTTAGTGCAGATCTGGGTTTCCATGTTTAGTTTGTTCAATTTATTGTAAAAAAACGTCTGATTCATAACTATAGTCTGTAGAAAATACATAAAAAATATGTAGGAAAAAGTTGTATTAGGATAGTTTAATACTATGTAAGTCAATGGGAATTTTACATATTTGTATATTGTTGACATATCGGAAAAAAGTCTATTTTAGTATATTAGAATAAAAAATGATAACATCAGAATTAAAATAAATGTAAAAAAAAATAATATATATATATTCCAAAATCAGCAATAGGGATATCCTGGTCATGTGACCTCATAAAGTCCTTTAAGTCCTTCAAAATAAAAGCCTTTTCATGCCTAGCTCTAAAAATATAGATATGGCAATAAATCTATGGCAACTTATAACATCAAAATTGAATTAAATGTAAAAAAAAAAAAATGAATAAATAAAATTTACGTTATCTAGATACTGAGTTAATTTTTTATTTATTTGTTGAAGATTTTCCAAATTTCAGAATAAAAGACAAACTTCAGTTGTGAGACATTGATGCTCACATGTCAAATTGTTATATAAAGATAATTTAATATTTAAGAAAATAAAAAAAAAAAACATAGTCTCAGGATAGTTTCATACTATGTAAGTCAATGGGACTGATGCTCAGATGTTAAATGTCCATCAGCAATAGGGATATCCTGGTCATGTGACCTCATAAATCGTATATCCTTCAAAATAAAAGCCCCCTTATCACGCCTAACTGTAAAAACATAGATTTTATATCCCATTTTTTTTAGAAAAATTAAAATAAAGTAATTGTTGCCATGGAAACACTATGTAATGGAGTGTTTAGGTGATTTCAGCCTCTATTTTAATTATCATCATTTTATTTTGTAAACACACAGGACTTACCGCGTGCCTGTACGGCCGAGTGATGGGAGTATCCCAGGGCGACCAGCACCGTCTCCACCAGCTGCGTGAACAGGACGTCTTTACGGACCAGAACGAACTCGGCGTGGCGGTCGCCCCGCCCCTCGCAGTCGCTGGCCACGCCCACATCGGCCTGCTCCACCACGCAGTAGACTGGGATCATCAGGCCTGGGAGACACATGGCGGGTTTACAGATGATTGGTGAGAACATTTAAACTGAAATAAAGTTAGTATTTAGTCTAATATTAAGTAGAATTATCTAATTCCATTGGAGGATAATTCTATTTATTTTAAGTTTTTTCTATTTTGAGATAAAGTCAATATTAGGAGATAATTATGAGATAAGTCTATCTTGAAATAAGCAATAAATATGTCAATGCAATAAGATATTTTAAGATAATTCTACTACAAATATGGATATGATTTGTTATGATTTATTTTTGTGTTATTTACGCTGCAAAAAATGAAATAAGTGAAAATATGTAGATTTTGGTACAATCACTGCAATATTGACCTGAATTATCTTGAATTATCTTATTTCCATTGGCAGATAATTTCACTTATTTTACATTTTTCAAAGAATATGAGAAAAAAAGTCCAGAAAACTAATTTTTACCAAAAACAACATATTTTTTACTTGTTTGTGTGTGTGTGTGTGTGTGTGTTTGTGTGTGTGTGTGTGTGTGGTCACCCTTGGTAGCATCAACCCTCTATTGCATAATATGGCTTTATATTAATTTTTCAAAAACTCTGTCATATAAAATCTGTTTTTACAGTTAGGTGTGAAAAGAGGGCTTTTATTTTGAAGGACATACAATGTATGAGGTCACATGACCAGGTTATCCCTATTGCTGATGGACATTTGACATGTGAGCATCACTGTCTCTCTGTTGCCTTTTATTCAGAATGTTGGAAAATTCTGCACCAAATAAAAATATGTACTTGAATTTAATTTAATTTTGATGTTATAAGATGATTTTGCTAATATGGTAAAATAGATTTGATGCTGTATATGGCACCAATATGCATGTTTACACTATGTTTACAGCTAAATAATCATCATTTAGGCTGTTATAAAGTAATAAAACCATTAAAAACCATGTCTAAGTAATATTTGATGCACTAGAGGGTTAAGGTCTAGTTAGTTTAGGCAGGAAAACACATAATTAGGTTTTGGAAAAGATAAATGGTTTAAAACCAAATAGTGTGGTCAGTGGTCCAGAATAATGCTATTTATTTTACCACCACATGTGGACAATTAACACCTTATATAGAAATGACTGACATGATTGGGAGGAAAGAAGGAAGGAAGGAAGGAAGGAAGGAAGGAAGGAAGGAAGGGAGGAAGGAAGGAAGGAAATGACTAAGGCAGAAAGGAAGGAAGGAAGGAAGGAAGGAAGGAAGGAAGGAAGGAAGGAACAAGGAAGAATGGAAGGAAAGAAGGAAATGACTAAGGCAGAGACAAGGAAGGAAGGAAAGAAGAAAGGAAGGAAGGAAGGAAGGAAGGAAGGAAGGAAGGAAGGAAGAAAGGAAGGAAGGAAGGAAATGACTAAGGCAGAGACAAGGAAGGAAGGAAGGAAGGAAGGAAGGAAGGAAGGAAGGAACAAGGAAGAATGGAAGGAAAGAAGGAAATGACTAAGGCAGAGACAAGGAAGGAAGGAAGGAAGGAAGGAAGGAAGTAAGGAAGGAAGGAACAAGGAAGAATGGAAGGAAAGAAGGAAATGACTAAGGCAGAAAGGAAGGAAGGAAGGAAGGAAGGAAGGAAGTAAGGAAGGAAGGAACAAGGAAGAATGGAAGGAAAGAAGGAAATGACTAAGGCAGAAAGGAAGGAAGGAAGGAAGGAAGGAAGGAAAGAAAGAAATGACTAAGGAAGGAAGGAAGGAAGGAACAGTGAGGTCAATTTGACCTTTGAGGACAGCAGGACGGTTACCATGACTACCCTGAGGTTAACCCGGTGTATGCCAGCTATTTTTGTGTGTTAGTGAGTTAACATCCTACCTCCCAGAGGTCTTAGTGGTGTGCCGTTCTGCCGGTGTCTTGGTGCTGTCGGGCTGCCGTTGACCTCCAGGAAGCCCAGTTTGGAGGCAGGACTCACTCCTCTATCCACCCTGTCTCCTCTATCCACCCTGTCTCCTCTATCCACCCTGTCTCCTCTATCTCCTCTATCTTCAGGGCTGACGCTGTCCCGGAGGCTGGGACTCTCCTCACCTCCTCCTCCTCCTCGCTGCTCCATGGCCCTGCTAAGTCCAGGAGGAGCCCCTGAATCTGGGAGGAAACATAAGATAAACACTAAAAACCCATGCATATACCTTTATTTACCCCCACAGTTAATGTTAAGTTAATGCAGCTACAGTAACTCAAACATTTCTGGAGCGGACATGAAATAAAACATATTAAATATTAAATACTGATACTAATTAAAGCTGCAAGCAGAGCTGATTCCAGAATCCCAAAATGGCGGGGCCGCCACGGCCACAGCGTTGGACTTTACAAAAAGCTTTTATTAACCTATAATCACACATGTGTTGAGAGCATACTGGCCAAGTTTGAAGTGGATTCAGTAAAATCTGTAGGAGGAGTTTGTTCAGATGTGAGGTGAGGAAATCGCCAAAAAAAAAAATCACACTTTTGGTGAAATTTCAATTCAAAATGGCTGAGTTCAGAATGTCGTGAGAGGCTTTTTTGTGTGTCTTGGCATAATTAAAGTGTGTATCAAATGTATTAAAGATTGGATAAGCTAACCCCAATGGGGAGGGGTTCATGAGAATTCCCAGGGGGCGCTACAGAGGCATTTTTTTGCAGAATACGTAAATTTTCACATGCCAAATTTGGTCAGTTTTCAAGTAAGGGTAGGAAAAAGGAAATTTATTTTGACTAAGAAGAAGCCACTCAGGCCCTAATAAATAATAAATAAAAATACTATATTATGATACTAATGGGCATTTATTTAACATTTCTTTAATATTCAAAATTATTTATTTGCGTTTCCAAAGACTTTTGAGGGACATGACGTTGTGGAACTTTCCTCCTAAACTAAAACACAGAATATCTACAAACTATATCAGACTCTGCGGCTTCGCTCTAAAACACATTTCTTTGTTATTTACATACGAGGAAGGAAAGAACCACCACAACAGACAGTTAGAAACATCTGGGACAAATCACACATTTGTCTCATAGACTAAATACAGCCACATACACGTTGTCATGACAGGTGACAACGCAGTAGCTTTGCCTTACGATGCATTCAATGTCACAGTTACGCCAGTTTATGCTAATGAAATACATGAGTACTGAGAAATATCAACATGCTGGTATTTGCATAGCATATTAAGAGTCATAAAACCACAAAGAGACTTAATTTTACCTCATTAATGTGGTAAAATATGCGCCACAGTGCGTCAGTGTTTACAGAAATCAAACAATCTTATTTACATCAGAAACCTGTGGTGCTAACATCATGATAATTATTTATTTACTATGTGTTAACACTACATAAACTATATGTCATGAGATGAGGGGAATGAACCCAAAACTGCAGCACAAAAGTAGAAAAAGAACAAAAAAGCAGCAAATTAAAGCATCATGTTTACATGTACGTCACAGTGATGCTTTAGTTTATAGTCTGAGCTAAAGATGATATTTGATCAACGTTTACGGGTTTGAAATGTGCAGCATCTTCAGGAAGGATGTGGCCTGGAAAAAGCAAAGTACGGAGGCCCTAAAGGGACATAAAGAAAACGATTTATAATTCCAGGTGGTTGGTTATCCCTATTGCTTGTACGCTTTTACTATTGTCTTTACCTTTTTAAAATACAGTTTTATTCATCATTCATCAGGTCATCTTGGTTTCATTCATCATTTAAATGTCCATTTGTACAATTTTCAATGATTTTAACCAAAAAATTTGTATTAATTTAATTAATTTATTATTTAAAAACCCTTTTAAGAGAGTTTAACTTATTTCCTGAGCTTTTTTGCTTTTTTAAACTTTAAAACAAGATAAGTTACCAAGTTGCTTCCAAGAAAACAGGATCATCCCCTGAAACGCCCAGTTTCCTTTAAGGATTCATGTAGGAGGCATCATATTGACGTTATGACTAAACTGCTGAGTCATACCTCCAAAACAAACATGTCCGCCAAAGACTATTGTTTGAGGTGATTAAACTGACTCTTTATAGTTATATTGCTACGTCATCATCATCTTTTTTTCCATAAACCTCCCATGATGACCAACTCCAGTCATAAAACCATTTGCAGTCATTCAAACATCCAATGCTAACATCCTGTTTTACATAATTCTGTAGAAGTTGAGGTTTTTAAGCTTTTTACGCAAATAAAAGTGTCAATTGTAATACTCATGATTAAGAAGCAGTGATATTTGTATGACTATGTATTGTATTGTCCTTTTAAAGGTATTTTAACAGTGAACAAAGGGCTCGATTGGTTATAATTTTGCTTATATAATGCACTTCGGACAGAAAAATCACTTTTTTAAAATGTGTCTTTTAAAAAGTGTAGAAGACACAAAATTACTACTTTAGTTTTCACTTTCTATAAATGGTTATTGAACATTCTGTGCAAAAACAGCAAGTTTTCCAAAGTAAAACCCAATAAATGGATGTGTTTCTGCAACATTTTTTGACGATTACTTGATATTGAAATTGAAACTGAAATTTTTCCAGCATAAAACCAATGTTACGTTGAAAGAGGACATTTGCACAAACAGGAAGTTGTGGGAAGGTGAAGGCTTCCAGCAGGGAACCTCGAGGGGATACGTGCAAAATTATCCACCTACAAACATTACTCCATCAAAGTTAATTTTGGTATTTGACATTCTAAGAACATTGTGGGAGGTTTAACCAATACAACCCTGGTTCCAGGAACGTCATGGGAACCATGAGTCTTTCTTCAACTTCCTTAGAATCTAAGATTTATTCACTGATATACCAGCAACTCCCGCCTCTGCCCCTAATTTACCCATTCATTAAATCCTAAAACTGCCCTGAAAACTGTTTGTTGGCCTTAATTTCTCTCCATAAGAGTCCCACCCTGAACACATCTACAGTTCAATACCGAGTCACAGTCGTGGCTCCGCCTACTGATGTGAGAAGCAATGTGTGAGTGCCCTTTTACTGCTGCTTGCAGCTTTAATTATGTTAACACTGCTTATAGCTTTAATTGTTTTAACTCTTCTTGTCGCTATAAATATTGTAACTCTGCTTGCAGCTTTAATTATGTTAACACTGCTTATAGCTTTAATTATTTTAACTCTTCTTGTCACAATAATTATCTTAACTCTGCTTGCAGCTTTAATTATTTTAAGTCTGCTTGCAGCTTTAATTACTTTACCTCTGCTTGCAGCTTTAATTATGTTAACACTGCTTTAACTACTTTGAAAGCCAATGTACTGGAGTGTCACTAATTCTCTATGCAGGTTTTACTCATTGACATTAGTAAATTCACTGCATCTGCTTCTTTGAAAAAGTCTCTTATTTTGAAGAGAAAGACTCATTAAGCTCTACAACTTTCTCCTACTTTTATTTTGAAAGTGGCATCATAGCTGGAAGTCTGGTGGTCGTTTCTGTGAACTAATGAGAATTATGTGTCAAGTTTTAGAAACTTAAATGTATTCTACATCTACAAGTTGTTTTTCTACCTTACATGGTTAAAAAGCGGTTTCATTTATTAAAAAATAACACCAGTTCACTAAAACAATAAAACAACAACAAAAAAACTTCCCTAAAAACTGTTTTTTGGTTTTAATTTCACTCCATGGTGGAAAATAAAGAACGTGCTTAATTTCCAGTAATTTCAAGTCAACGAACAGGATCCAAACAAAATACTTTCGTTTTTATTCATGTTTGCACAGAAATGATTTGTTGGAACCTCAACGTACTGTATCACATCATCATTGACAGTAAAAAAAAAGGAAATTGGATCCAAACATACTGTAAATGGCTATTTGTGCTCGGTCTGCTTCTAATAAACACGTTAGAGTATTTGGGGATAATCACCTCCCTGCTCTCTTTCATATTTTCCTCCTCTAAGCAATATTTAAAGTCATTAATGAGGAGACATAAAACGAAGGGGAAGGCTGGGGTGAAAGAAAAAACACAGAAATGTGCAGACTGAGGGATTCTGCAGAACAATGTGGTGCAACAACTTCTTTTTTTTGCTTAAAAACAGCGTCTGAACCACACAAGTGAATTAAAGTTAATTAGACTCAACATTGGAGTTGAAGTTGACAGTTTTAAGTGTGTTTTTGGTTCATATTCAGACTTTTTGTCCCTTAAAACAAAGCAGCTTTTCAGGATTATGTACAAATGTGTCAAATAATCACAAAAACACCAGTTTTCTATCATGTTTGACAGATAAAGGCATCGAAACTGGAACATAAACATTAGCATTGCTAATCAGAATACTTCCTGATTGCCACACTGGAAAAAATGTTTTTTTTTCAGAATAAATGTCTTGTATTTAGTGGAATTAGTCCATTATTGAGTTTTACTTTTGATATAATTTTGATGATTTAAGCCTTAATTTGAACCTGTTTACCTGTATATATATTAATATATCCATTATTGAGGCCATTTCAAGTAGAAAACCATTCAACATTTTGTAATCTAAGTAATATTTCATGCAACAGAAGGTTCATTTTACACTTATTACCACATGATGAATCCTAAATCTCTTCCTCAGTTCTTCAAGATTTGACTTTATTCACACTCGACGCGTCCAGTTTACGTCCCGGCTTGTTTTAGTGATCCACTCCAACACAAACACAGAGACAACTCAACAATCAGGAGGTTCATGTTGTTG
The DNA here is from genome assembly GCA_030544235.1 of Lepturacanthus savala. Lineage (NCBI taxonomy): Eukaryota > Metazoa > Chordata > Actinopteri > Scombriformes > Trichiuridae > Lepturacanthus > Lepturacanthus savala. Next base: position 9,267,757 of record CM060475.1, read on the forward strand.
GCTGCAGTTTGACCTGAACCTCCAGCTACTGACCACATGTTTCACTGATGAAGACCAGACTGGACGTGAAAAGCTACGAGAAGTTAAATAGCTAAAACATGTGAAATACACCAATGAAAGGTCAAGTCGGATTAAAACAGTAAATAAAGTGAAATAAAATACACTAGCATACTGCTATAATAATCTGGCCATATATAGTCAGGGTCAGTTTTTTTTACATTGTTAAAATCCTTAGATTTACATCTACAGGCGTCACTCAATCTCCTGATGACGTGTGAGGGCCACTTTAACTCTGCTTGCAGCTTTAATTATGTCAACGCTGCCTGCAGCTTTAATTATTTTGAATTCTCTACACAAATTTTACTTGTACTTCTACTTAAAATTTTCCAGTTAATTCACTGCATCTGTTTTTTTTTTAAAAGCCTCTCATTTTGAAGAGAAAGACACATTAAACTCTACAACTTCCTCCTGCTTTTATTTTGGAACAGCACTGCTTGCAGCTTTAATTATCTTAATGCTGCCTGCAGATATAATTATTTTAAAATCCAATGTATGATTCTCTACACAGGTTTTACTCATTGAAGTTTTCCAGTTAGTTCACTGCATCTGCCTCTTTGAAAATGTCTCTTATTTTGAAGACTTTTGAAGACTACAACTTCCTCCTGCTTTTATTTTGGTACTGGCATCATAGCTGGAAGTCAGGCTTTTTTTCAATTTCGTCTTCATATTTAATTCTGAGTTTTAGAAACTTAACCATGTTCATTTTCAGAGCCACGTTTCTATTCATCTATTCATCGTTCAACTATATTATATAAATGTAGTTTCCATGATTTATCAGAAGTTTGTTTCTCTCACTCACAAACACTAAAACCACTTAAAGCGACACGTTCAAGATGAAGACCACACACTCCCAGCTCTCTGCTCACTTTATAGCACACATGGAGGCCAAATGTACAATAACACACACACACACACACACACACACACACACACACACACACACACACACACTCAGTAGCCTCCGACTGACAAATCACACAGAAACTCCGCTGCAGCTGCAAAACAGACTCTTAAAAGGTTCATAATCGAATTAACTGTTAATTCCCTAAGTGGGGACAGTAAAGTGGGGGTTTGGGGACACCTTAAGGGCCCTGGAGGACGTTTTATGGGGTCACGGGGTCATTCACTGGGTTCAAAGACCTCACACCATCACAGAGATGCAGACGGAATAAACTCAGTCTGATCAGCTTTAAAAATAATTAAATACATGTCAAACTAGTTCTCTGTGCATTAAAGCTGCTTCACAATGAGCCCAGCTTCACTAAATAACACAACCAGATCAGATATGAAGCATATTGTATATCCTTCAAAATAAAAGCCCTTCTTTCACGTCTAACTGTAAAAACATACAAAGGCTCATAGGCTTCAATGGGTTAAAGGAGTTTTTAAATTTTCCTAGTTTATTAGGACTCACATGTCAAATGTGCAGTTGTCCAGCAATAGGGATATCCTGGTCATGTGACGCCATAAATTGTATATCCTTCAAAATAAAAGCCCCCTTTTTCACACCTACCTATAACAACATAGATTTTATATCACAGCATTTTGGAAAAAATTAAGATTAATTATTGTCATATGGCAACACTATGCACTAGAGGGTTAATGTCCACTACTGTTGTGACATCACAACAGGAGCCATTTCTAAACGGCTTGTTTTCAGCCTGGTTTTATTTTGACAGGAACAACAGGAACCTAAATATTTACCCACAAGTACTGAAGAAGTTATTTTTTATATAATAGGCCCCTTTAATGTATAAAATATCAGAAACTAATTGGAAAAATGCTTTCTAAAATCATCAAATTTCAAAATAAAAGTCAAAATAAAGGTGAAAGGAGCACATCTTAAACTTTTCCTTCACGTATTATAATTTTTTTTTAATATAACAACCGTTAAATCTTGTATTTTATGGTGAAATTCACACAAAACAGCATGAATTTTCCCGTTTTTCACGTTTGAATCGTCCGTCTCATTAAATTGAGGCATTTTTTCAACGTATTCTGCTCATTTTCCTGATTATTCCCTGATTTCTAATGTTTTACCTTGAGGACGTTGTGCTGTGCTGCTCTTCCTCTGCAGCAGGTGAAACAAACAGCTGCAGATAATAAAATCAGAGCTAATAATGGCCCCGTTTGATTCAGGTGTTCCACGGTGACATCAGAAACAACCCATTGTTGTCAACGTGGGTCGACTCATTAATAATTTTATTAGCTGCAGCTGCAGCAGAGACGCTCAGTTAACCTGCAATAAAACTGATTTTATACATTTACATTCACTTTATTTCATTTCTACAACTTCCTGCTGCTTGGTTGAGGATTGTGGTAAAAGCAGAATAAGTCAAATTGCAGATATCGTGTTTATAATCAGTCGTATTTTAAAGAATTTGTGAGATTAACAGTGACTCAAGTGAAGTTATTCACCAGATTATAAGGTTTTACTGCAAATGGGGTGATTTTCAGTGTTTTAAATGATTATGATGATAATTAAACTCTGTTTCTTCATGTTTTTTTTTTGCTAATTCTTTAAAATAAAAACCTTAAGAGCCACATCTTTAAAATCTATGTTTTAGGCTTTTATTTTGAAGGACATGGACTGTTTCCAATGATTATTATGATGATAATTAAACTCTGTTTCCTCTTTGGTTGAGATAATTCTTTAAAATAAAAACCTTAAGAACCGTAACTTTAAAATCAATGTTTTAGGCTTTTATTTTGAAGGACATATAATTCATGAGGTGATTTTGAGTGTTTTAAATGATTATGATGATAATTAAAGTGTTTTCCTCATGTGTTTTCTCTAATTCTTTAAAAATAAAAACCTTAAGAACCACATCTTTAAAATCTATGTTTTAGGCGTGAAACATGAGGCTTTTATTTTGAAGGACATACAGTTCATGAGGTGATTTTGAGTGTTTTAAATGATTATGATAATAAATAAACTCTGTTTCCTCATGAGTTGAGATAATTCTCTAATTTTTTAAAATAAAAACCTTAAGAACCGTAACTTTAAAATCAGTGTTTTAGGCTTTTATTTTGAAGGACATATAATTCATGAGGTGTATGATTTTGGGTGTTTTAAATGATTATGATGATAATTAAAGTGTGTTTTCTCATCTGTTTTCTCTAATTCTTTAAAATAAAAAATGTTTTAGGCTTTTATTTTGAAGGACATGGAGTGTTTTCAATGATTATTATGACGATAATTAAACTCTGTTTCCTCATTGGTTGAGATAATTCTCTAATTTATTAAAATAAATAACAAAAAGCTTAAGAACAGCATGAAAGCAGGTTAGTTTGATGATTTAATACATTAAAATACACATGAGACCATTTTAACTTTTAATTTTGATGATAAAACTGGTAGAATTTGACTTAATTAAGGATTTGAATGCAGGACTTTTACTTATATTGGAGTATTTTCATTGTTTTTATGATATTAATAGCGTTTCTTTACCTTTCAAATATTTATTTGAGTCCCAGAATCTTTTATTTATAAGAATTTCTGCTATTTCTCTCGTTTTTAAACATCCTCAAACTAACTAATCTTGTTTCTCGGTGTTTTTCTGCATTCGTATTCAACACCGACTCAGTTGCACTTCACAGATTTTGCAATTTCCAAACACAACAGCGAAGATCTGGAAGATAATTAGACGTTAGGATTAGTTTTAAACGAGCGGTGACCCCCTCATATCAAATATATCCAATAAAATACGCTGGTGGAGTTGTCAGAAAAGCAGAAAACGTCTTTCTATACTGAAAAAAAGAGGAAATCTGATCAAATCCAAATAATATTAAAGGAAAATATGAAGTTTTACATCATATTTAAGGCTCAGTGACAAAAATGTGATGTTGTATAAACATAAAACCTTAAAAACAGATAATTTAACTCTTAAAAATATAGATTTTGACTTTTAATGAGAATAATCTGCTGATTATTTCTGATAAATGATGAATATTATTGATAAATGCAGCAGATTTCAGCTTTTTTTTTAAGTTATATGTGACATTTCTCTCTTATAAAAGGTTTAAAAATATATTAAAAACACTAATTATCAATAAGTTTTATATTCTGGGTGGATTCAATATTCTTTTTCGGTGACATTATGTAAAAAAAAATCACACAAAATCATGATTTTTGTAAAAAAAAAGGTAAATAATTAACTTTAGATCATTTCTGTATCATTAATGAGCAGATAATGATATTTATATGTAATATATATTATATTTAATGGAAGATAAAATAGATTTGTTATAGATTTTTGGTGAAATAATGAATAAAAAGTCAGTTTTTTATGGTTAAAGTCAAATTTAATTATAATTCACTTCCTTTAATGTATAAAAAAACACCCACAAGTCAAATTCTATACGAATTTTTCACATTAAATCGATTTTCTAAAGACTTTTGAACTTTCCAGCGACCGATTACTCACTTTTTAAGACGTCGGCGTGTTTTTTGGGGAATAAAGTCCATCCATTGGTGAAAGCGAGTGAATCCAGCCTGAGAGAATTAGCCGAGGGTTTTCCTTCATGAAAACAATTTAAAACAAAAGGGAATAAAAAGAAAGAAAGAGGCAGAAGAGGAAGAGATGGACGGACGAGCAGAGATCAGGATGAAATGCTGCTGCTCGATGAGGAAAAGGCTGGAAGATGAAGCAGAGAGAGAGAGGGAGGGAGGAAAGAGAGAGAGAGGGAGGGAGGAGGGAGGATGTTTACACAGAATGACATGCATTATAAATAATTATTATATATATATATATAATAACAGTTATTACATGTCTTTAAATCATCATCTTTATCCTAAAATTCTCCAGAACAGATAAAAACAAGTGTTTCTTCTTCTTCTTCTTCTTCTTCTTCTTCTTCTTCTTCTTCTTCTTCTTTGGTTGGAGGCATCGTGAATAATGTGATCACAGATTTAGAAATTAATTAAGCAGATGTTGTTAATCAGTGGAACAGGAGGAGAAAAAGAAGTGATTTATGGGAGAAGTTGAGCTGGAAAGTTCAGAATATCTGAGGATTCGGCTGATGCTGCCCTCTACTGGTGGAAATAACACGATTAAAGGCTTTAAAGGGACAAATGCTGCTTTAACTGTGTTTAACGTGTAATGAACTGCTATTAAAATACGCCAGGAGACCTTTAATCTGGAGATTTTCAAAATAAAAGCTTGAGAGCACAACCACAAAGCTGGATATTTGCTATAAATCGCTTTAATTTAAATAAATAAAATGCAAACATTTCCTGTTTTTACGTTAAAAAACATTCAAAGTGTCTCCGTTAAATAATAAACAGCCAGGAACATCCTCCATCTTCAAGAGATAGGATAAATCCAGCTTCTGATCCCAAAAGTTACAGAGCATCCCTTTAATTGTTGCTTTGATCTAAAGATGGCCGACTTTAAAACTGGGATGTGAACGGGTAGAAATAATGAGATTAAAGGATTTAAAGGGACAAATGTTGCTTTAACCATTGTTTTCTGACTGTTTCTGGGTGCACGTCACCAATTAACTGCTTTAAAATATGCCTTCGATCTGGGGATTTTCAAAATAAAAGCTTGGTTTCTAACAGGCTCGGGTGGAATAAACTGCAGCAGAAAGTATAAGAAGAATATTTAGGTGAGATCTTTTAGGATTTAATGGGCGGTACAAACATCTTGGACCATGAAATATCATCTTTTCTTTTTTTTGTAAATTCTGCTTCTGATCCCAGAAGTTACAGTGCATACTTTTAATTGTCTTTTAATCTGAAAATGGCCGACTCTTCCCACATTAGACTTAAAGCTGGGACGTGATGTCACAACTTGCTGAAACCCTCTCTCTCTTACTGGTTTGGGTACTTCATGCTAAAAGAATGTTTCCAGGTTCCAACGTGTAATTAACTGCTTTAAAATATGCCTTTGATCTGGAGATTTTCAAAATAAAAGCTTGATTTCTAACAGGCTCAGCTGGAATAAACCGCAGCAGAAAGTGAATATTTAAATGTAATGGTACGTACATACATCTCAGAACCCTAAATGTGATAATATTGTAAATTCTGCTTCTGATCCCATAAGTTACAGAGCATAATTTTAATTGTTTTAATCTGAAAATGAACAAATTTTCCCGTCGGAATTCCTGGATTAGACTTAAACTGGGATGTGATGTCACATGTATCATCATACATCACATCAAATTCCGTCACTTATATATTTGTTTGTTTATTTGTTTGTGTGTTTTTTTCCCATAAGTCTTTACAAATAGCAGCTTCTGGTGTTCACCAGATTTATTTTAGATGGTAGAATCTATCATTACTACTCAGCATGTCTGCCTTCCTGTTGCTGCTCGGCTGTGGTTTTATGTGTGCGTGTGTGTGTGTGAGCGTGCACGTGAGTGTGTGTGTGTGAGCGTGCACGTGTGTGTGTGTGTGTGTGTGTGCATCCTGCATCCACTTGTCTGTCCTACATCATCTTAAATCTCTTTGACAGCTCACCACAAGCCGCTTTACCATGAGAAAGAAAAAAAAAAGTGTGTGTGTGTGTGTGTGTGTGTGTGTGTGTGTGTGTGTGTGTGTGTGTGTGTGTGTGTGTTAAAGTATGCGCTGCAATTAGACTTGACTTTCCTCAAAGGCTCCAATGAAAACAGACCATCTCTTATTACCTACAACAGCAGAAATATTGATGTTGTCGACCACTTTATATGAAGTCAGTCAATCAGCATAGAGGTTGACAACCGCTGGTTTACACCAGGGGACGATTATATATTTGATTTCAGGACTTTTATATATAGAGAACATAGTTAAATGAGGAAAAAATGTGGAATTCATGCGTATAAACCTTTATTTTCTGATTTTACTGATTTTAGCTAAAAGAAAATGTCTGTTTCTAATAGAAATGGTTCATATATCAGCTTTATTTTTATATTAAAAGGCTACAACTGATAATTGTCTATTGTTTAAACCATTTAAACCATGTTTTTTGTTGCATGCATATAATTATATAAGCTGAGTCACTAATAATCATGTTGTGTCGTCTTTTCTTTGTCATTTTAATGATAATTATAGTTGCACAAATCTGCCCATAAACAAAAACCTAATTATCTCATGTGCAAAATTCTATTTTGGGGGATTATTCTAGAGACTTGAATGATTAAATAGATATAAACATGTAATAATCTAAATAAAATGACTCTTATTTTGAGGGTTTGTCTTCTCCATGTTCTCAGGAGGAAGTTGATGACGTCATGTGACAGGAAGTAGTTGGAAAACTTATTTTTTTTAGCTTAAAACCTTTTTTCTAAGTTGTTTACTATAATGTCGTTAGAATAAAAGCTTCATAAGTAACATTTACATCAGTTATTTTATAGATTTAATGGGTTAAAGGAGTTTTTAAAGTCCAGCAATAGGGATATCCTGGTCATGTGACGCCATAAATTGTATGTCCTTCAAAATAAAAGCCCCCTTTTCACATCTAACTATAACGACAGATTTTATATCACAGCTTTATGGAAAAAAATAAGATTAATTGTTGTCATTTGGCAACACTGTTCAATAGAAGTTAACTTCAACTCCTGTTATGACATCACAACAGGAGGCGTTAATAAACGGCTTGTGTTCAGCCTGGTTTTTAATAAGTGGCTGGTTTTATTTGACAGTGTTAACTTCTAAAGACGTTTTATTTTAATAATAAGGCCCCTTTAATCTATAAAAAGCTTAAATTCCTGATACAAGATTATTCAATTTCCTGTTTTGTCCCAAACTAAATACATTCAGCTCAGTCTGATTGTTAAAACATGGAAATAGTAGCATGTTCTGACATTTGAGAAGCTGGAAAATCGACCTTATGTTTTTATTGATGCCTCAGAATCCAGATCCTGCATCATTTTGACGTTTCACAGCAAACTGGGAGCTGCTCCTGTGAAGAGATGAAATCTCACGGCTGGAAACTGTTGAAACGTAAGACGATTACCCTGAATACGTTAGTTTATTCTATTAAATCGCTGCAAACACCAAGCAATAAATCTTTACCTGCCAGGTGAGTTCCTACAGCTGCATTCATCTTATTTTAATTATTTAATTACTGTGTCTGAGCTGGAGAACTCACACACACACATATAGAGATGGAAAATAACAATAATTTACTTTAATAAGCAGTAAAATCCTGAATTCAAGCATATATGTGAATATATGTACAAGGTTTTATAAAGTACATATTAGCAGGTGCTGATATGTTTTGGGAATGTGCAAAAAAATAGTGTAAATTGCTTCTTTTATGTAGAAAATGTGAAATAATCTCTATCTTAACAAGTGAGTCATTACACTGGCAGATAATTCTACTTATTTTATGTTAATTGTGGTTATTTTAGTCTTAAAATAAAATGAAATTGTTGAATTGTTATCTTAATATTGTCTTTTTATCTCATATTATGGACTTTTTATGCTTGAAATAAGTCAAATTATCAACTAATTCTACTCAATATAATTGTACTAAATTAGTACTAATAATTATTTAAATGTATTATATCAACTGGTTGCATGAAACTAATTATCTGTCATTATTTTGGGGAGAATTTACCTTAAATTTCCTAGAGATTTCTACTAAAACGTAAAAGTTTCAGCTTTTTTTCTGCATTTTCTAATGACTTTTAATTGAGTTAAATTAGTGTGTTTTAAGGAAGATTTTAGAATGAATTAAAAAACACAAATATGATTCAATAACATTAAAATCTATTAAATAAACCAGAAAAATAACATATAACAATGGGTCAGAATTATATTTATATTATATTATATTATCACTCTTAAATATTTGGAAGATGAATATATATATATTTTATTATATAACATGTTAATTATACATTTTAATATGTTTCTATGGTTCAAATTGTACAATTTAAAGTGTTAAACCATAAAAACAAAGGAAGCTAATAATGTAGCAACGCCACCATCTAGTGGCGACTTTGAGAACTGCAGCTTCACATCATTAAACCACTTTGTTCTGTTGTTTGCATCTTTTTACACAAACTGTGCAGAGTTTCTTTGTTTTCTGAGTAAAATCTGATGCATTAAAGCTGCTTCCAAATATAAATGAGTTATTTTATCACCTCCAACTCTGCTGCAGCATAAAAACTGTCAGGACAGAAGTTCTACGGGTCTGAATGTTCCAACAATCAGCGCAATGTTTGTGCTGCTGTCATGTTTTTGCAGATGTGAGTTGAGGCTGTTTACAGCCCGCTGTAAAACGTTGTAATGTGATCACAGCCTCGTTATGGAAAACATGACGAGCTCCGGAACCTCTGACTCACTTTTTATGTCATTTCTACAGGACGGAGATAAACAGACGGAATATTTATTTAAAAAACGAATCTTAACATGAAAGTAACTCGTTTTTAGTCCAAAATTCAGTAGAATTATCATGAAATATCTCGTCTCATTGGCTGATAATTCAGCTGATTTCAAGATGTCCTCCTTTATTTTATAAACAATTACAAATATGAGGAAAACCCCCTTAAAAAGAGATGAAAACAGAAAAATAGGATTAAATATTATGCTTCTTTAGTGTGAAACTATTTTATTTTTTATGGTTATTTCAAGTTTTTCTTCTTAATTCTGGTCGATTTAGTTTTGTTGTATTTTTCATAATTTACACTATTTTGAAAATCTACATTATGATTAAATCATAATTAACATTATCATTTTAATTATGATTAAAAATTAAGAGAAAATGTCAAAATTGTTGGATAAAAAGACTAAATTATGAGGAAAAGCCTCTAAAATGAGATAAAAACATAATAATATTAGATAATAAGATAATAAGTTTTTAGTTTTGTCACTAAATATTTATCTTTATAATTAAATAAATCATTTTACTTCCTGTCAAACAAACCAAACCACGACTGTAAAACAAAACTCTTTAATTATCAGATCAGTTTACAGCTGTTTACATCTGCTGCTGAGATCTTATCATCCTCCGCTGCAAAAAATGAAGCCTGAACGAGAGAAAACATCTGGTTTCTGCTACAATAGAGTCGAATTATCTTAAAATAATAATTATATTGGCAGATAATTTAGCTTAATTTGACTTAATTGTTAATTGTTCACTGTTTAAATACCTTTAAAGGGACTAAATCCATTTTTTCTCTTGCTAACAGGTGATTATTGGGAATTAAAGGTTGTTTTCACCTAAAAATCACCTGTTTTTATTCTTGAATGTTTTATTTAATAGATTTTAACTCGTTCAAATACTTTCAAATGGAAAATACAACACATTAACTGTAATATCGCTGATAAAAAGTGATCACAGCTCATATATTTTGACTGATTTTGGTCAATTTATTCTTATTTTCTTGAATTTTTTATCATTTTATCTCATATTATGGACTTTTTTAACCTCATTATTCTGACTTTTTATATCTAATTCTATGAAAAACATCAAATAAGTGAAAATATCTGTCAGTGAAAGTAGATAATTAGATAATTCTACTCAAGATCTGACTTATTCTATTCAAACTGATATTTCCCCTTCATTTTTTACAGTGTACTCGCTCCTTTAAACATAAAGTGATGTTATTTTATGTTGGAAACATCTTTTTATCTCATATTCTGGACTTTGTTTGATCTCAAAGCATCAAATAAGTCAATTTATCAGCCAATAGAATCAGATAATTCTACTTTAGATCAGACTAATTGTAACTCTTCATTTTTTGCAGCGTGTTTTCAGACATATTTACATATTTAGTGTCATGCCGTCTTTTCCCATGTCTTTTCATGCGGTTCTTTTAGTGCAGCATGCTGATGGTCTCTGGTGGTCTCTGGTGGTCTCTGCTCAGTCCTGGTCCTGGGTCCGGGTCAGACCGGGCCCTCGTTGATGAAGCTGAGCTCCGTGTGCTCCCCCCTCCACGGCTGCTGGGACCTCTGCTGCAGGACCTGGAGACGGGACTCGGACCGGGACGTGGGGGTTCTGGGACCAGGACCGGGTCCTGATATGTCTAGGAGGATCGGGGCCAGGGAGGGGACGGTGGAGGAGGGGTGGGGGGGCGTCGGACCGGCGTGGGGGGAGCTGCTGAGGGAGGGGGGGGGCCGAGTAATGAGGAGGATCCGAGGAGCCTTCCAGATGTGAGGAGGAGCCTTCCAGATGTGAGGAGGAGCCTTCCAGCAGCGGTGAAGACTCCGGGGGGGGAGGGGGGTCTTCTGAGGAGTCCCGGGCGGAGGGGGGGCGGGGCGCCGGCGAGCAGCCGTCCGAGCAGACGCTAGGGGGCGGAGTCACGGCACCAGGAAGTAGCAGCATGGAGGGGGCGTGGAAAAAAGGCTTGAGGAGGCGGGTCATTTCCTGAAGCTCCTGACTCACAGAGGTCACCTGACGGGAGAGGAGGCTCATCTGGAAAAAATGGGTTTGATGCATTCTGTTGTTTATAGGGTTCATTTAAATATATATATATATTTAAAGTTATTTTAACAGGGAAAACAAGCTGCACTGGTTATAATATCCAGGACAGTCGTCATGGAAACAAAGCAGAATGAAAAAGGATTAATGAGGATATTTTAAAAATGTAAGGAGTGGAAATAAAAAGTGAAAAATAACGATTCCAGTGAAGTGTCACAATAAATAATAAAGATTAATTAATTAATGTTTTAGCTGTTAATGAGTTTATATCTGGAATCAATGATGTTTTTATCACCAACCTCATGTTTTAGTTTAGTGATGGTCTGCATGGTGTCAGCCTCCTCATGGAGTCCTGGTCACACACACACACACACACGTTATTAATAATAATTAATAATAATTAATAATAAGGATTAATGATAATATCCTCGTCATATGAGACCTGAAGCAGCAGAAACAGGACTCGGCAGAAGGTGAGCTGCACCAGGGGAAACTGATCCAGTCTGGTTTTCTGTTTCCAAACCATCAACAAACCTGAAGAATTAACAGAAAACGTCAGAATTCTTTACTTTATTCTGCTTCTTTAACAAACACATTTGTTTTTATGTTTTACAGACAATGAGGCAGAATGACCAGTAGGTGGCAGCAGACACCAACTTATACTAAACTACATTCACAGGAAGAGTCACTTTAAATAATACTTTAATATTATTACTGTTTAAATTATGTCTAGATAGATAA